>JAVLUZ010000154.1:39803786-39879870 GCA_036768485.1 Mermis nigrescens | reverse complement strand
ACTGTATTGTTTCCATTTAGAAAGTTAGAAAGTGAAATAAACTTGCACATTAATAAAAATTATTTTACGTGTTCACCGTGAGAATAAAACAAATAAAAGTTGTTTAAGATAAAGATAAAAAATGAAGATTTATTTTTTCAGATTTTTAGCCGCTGTCTGTCAAATATTACAGTACTCTAACGCTTCAAACTAAATAAAAGGCGTTTAAGATATTGACTTTTCTGGCAGTCTAGAACCATATTGCGCTAGAAACCTAGTAAAAATAAAAGAAGTTTTCTTCTTGATTAGTATTTTATTTTACCCTTGCGAAATATTTTATTTTACCCTCGAAGCTTGGCGGAGAAATCTTAGACACAATCTGTTTTTACGCCATCCAGTAGAGTGTAAAGCTTAAACCCCTAGATCTAACTTCGTGTTGAGAGGTGCAAAAGCTTACTGTTAAGCAGAAAGTATCCCTTAAGCCGTAGTACATTTATATTTGAAAATTTTTTGGGACTCATAACTGGAGTTCTTGGCAGATATCAACAAGGAAAAAACGTAACCGAAATCTGTCTTTACCTGCGCAGATTTTTGCACTCTCTACACTACCCTCAAGAAGTAATGCGAACTGGAGAATCCCTCCCCTACAATTCAAAACTATTGTGTCCTGTCATAGCTGTAGGGGGCTCAAATGTTGTGGGTGCCCAATTATATTCGCGCTACCTATGATGGATATGTAATTTGCTGTGACTTTTGGTCGTCGGTGATAATAATTTCTGATATTTTTCCGGCCTTTTCCGCTTAAAATTTTTTCTAAACAAGGGCGTAACCAGGAGGGAAGCACAGGGGACACGTGTCCCCTAAATATCAGAAAATTTGTTAACTTTGATGGTGCAAAACGCCAAAATTTTCCAATCGTTATTATTTATTGTTAAACACTTAATGAGTTTGAAAGCTCTAATCAGCTAAAATAATTCACCAAGTTAACGATCTAACGTATACTTTTTCGTTCTTTGAATGAAACTACACATTCTTGTTGCGCATCATGGTGGAAGTGCGGAAATAATTGTCTACTAGTTTGGCTATTCTCTTTTTTATCTTTCTTTACAAGGACAAATAATACCATTTTCATTGAAATGAATGGCAAAGTATTCCTATGTTTTGCTCATATTCTGTTTTCTTAACTATATCTTGCTAATAAAAAGGCTACAAATGGGCCAGGAAACGGCGAGAGCAAAATTTTCATTCATACATTTTCCAAAATCTTGTTGGTAGCAACAACCCGCTTGCTGTACTGTCATGCGTAGTACAGTTCGAGAAACGCATTTCAGCTCAGGGCACATTTCACATTTATTAACAGCAAGTAGTTGAACACGTTTTGTGCATTTGAACGAATAAATAGATTCATTCAAGTGTTTCTAGGCTAAAATCGGAACCAAGATTTCGCTTATTTAACGGAAATATTTTACGATTTGATATTAACCTGCTTTTTTTACAAAAAATTTTCGGGGTTCTGCCCCGAACCCCGCTGCAGAGTGCTTCATCAGCGCGTCCATCCATGAAATTTTTCTTCTATAGGTTTATTATAGGAGAACAAAAACGGTAAAATTGTTAAAAATTGCTAAACATTTCTGGATGTTTTTCATATTTTTTAATGATTTTAAAATGGTTTAAGCTGAGTTCAAAGACCAAGAATAACAAAATTTTCCGGCGCTCATCACCGGTTGTGTTATTCCTCTTTATAAAGCTCCGGAATTGAGTTTGAAAGCTTGAAACAGTCAAAATATTCTAGTACTTCATATTAAAGTAAGAAATTCGCACTCGCACCATAGTTGTATAGCATGGTCAGTCGAGGGGAGGAAGGCTCAGCCGGTCGGAGGCAGGTCAAAAATTGACCTTTTTTGGGCCAAAATGACCTCAAAAACTGCATAAGCGCCAAAATACTATTAAAACTATGTTATTATACTATCATCAGTCGATTTGAAGCACTATCGAAAAAATTTTCAATTTTCATCCGTTTCTGACCTTCTTTCTGCCTCATTTTCCCGAAAAAATTTTCCATTTCTATTCTGGGAAGTCAGGACCCCAAATCCCTCTGCCCCCCACGTGCATGTCTGATTCGCACTGCTTTCCTCTTAGAAGCCTAATAATATGGCATTACGTCAGAATTATTTTTTGTCAGTGTTCACAAAGCTACAAAATTGTGTTTAGAACGGAAAAAATGACTAAATTTCTTGGCGCTTCATTTCAGTAGCTTTTCTGAATTAATTTTCTATACAAGACGGTAAATTCTTTCTACTTGAGACATTTTTCGACGCTTCGCGTCGCATTTAACTTTTTTGTATTTTTCATCCTTAGAAACCCAGAAGTTGGCTAGGCTAGACTTAGGCCGGAGACCAGTTTCTACTATTGAATGCGTATCAAAGCATTCAAAAGCAGTCTTAAAACTTCTATCTGTGCTCCCGAACCAAAAAGCCTGGCTGGTGGCTAAGCCTCTATTCTAAATCACATTTTTTGCTTTCTTGGCGGCCTGACTGGAAATCAGTCGTTACCGGGAATAGGTTTATGTAGCAACAAACATTTATGACAGTAAACAATTTCTGCAGCAGAAACAGGTATTTCGGCTTAATTTTCTTCCGTCAATTAGCATAGATTTTCAAAATTTTCAACACTTCGCATTCAATGGTCAAAATACAGGAAATTCAGCAGTAATTCAAGTCTCGAAGCGTCTTTGCGCATTAATCTCAACGATTTACCTGCGTTTCGTGACGAATTTTCGCTAAAGTCAAAGAAAATCAATTTTTCGCAAAAAATTGTAGTAAATTTTCAATTCTTTGGGAGCTGATTGCGTCAAACATGATTTTGAATGGAAGTAAACTCGTAAAACGTCGAAAAAATGCAATTTTACAAATCAAGGGTGAATTTACGGAACTATTTGGGGGTGAAATTAAAAAGTGCCTTTTTTGGGTCCAAAAATGGTAGGTACGCGTCAAAAACGTCATTTTTAAGCGTTTCTGACGATGCTTTATCTATCTAGAGCATAAAAACATAGAAAATTTCAGAAAAAAGAAAATACAGTCAAAATATGAGTATAATGGCGCGAAGCGCAAAAATTTGGTACTTTTGAGGAAAGAGATGGCTAAAAACGCTTAAAGAAGCATCTTTTCCTACAACTTTTAAGAAAATTTTTGAAAACTTTTAAAAAATCGTCAATTCAGGGAGGTGAAAAAATTTTTGCTGGGGGATAAAAATTTTTCTGGGCGGAGCTAAATACCCCAAATCCCACAAGAACATGTATGGGAACTAAACGACTATTTTGGGCGAAATAGTGGTATCATTCCTTACGAAAATCCTAGATACACGACTGTTTATACTATCAACTAATCAAAAGTTCAGCATGTTATCTTACTTCGTCCGATCCGAACAGGCGACACAGATCAAACCGGTTACTGTATGCCTTCACATAGGCCGCCAGGCTTAGCTCCGGGCATGTTCTTTCGTTGTAAGTTTTGAACATTCGCGGCAACTCTTGTGTTGTGATCTGTTTATAAAATGAAACTAAAGTGAACTTCAAGATAATTATTTTTTAGAAAATTTTCCACCGACTATATACAAATTATAATACAATCATAGTCGAATGAGTATAATTAAAGTCGGAATATCGTGAATTATTGTCGACTGCTGCGCTACTCTCTCTGGCTTTGGTCTTGGGCTTTTATAGGACTTGTGTTATCAGTGGGTGTTTACAAAAAGGCTGAGTCGTTTATGCTACCTAAGCTGAATTGTTTAAAAGTTGTATGTTTCCTATTGAATAGATAAGGTGTTTACTGTGGTCAGCGCAGAGAGTAAACTAGCAAAAACATGTGTTTTGTTTACTAAGCATCTTGTAACTTTTGCATTTACACGTGCGCTTATTCTTTGTTGTTTTAATCTGCTGAGTGTATCAATTTTCATTACACACCTCCCGACCTTAATAAAACTTAGGGGGTCTAGGTGGTCTTTTGTAGTGGGGAAGGAAAGTCTTTATTCCCTGATAGTTTCCACGGTTGCATCCATTGTCCTTCGTCGTGTTGCTGCTATGTAGGTTGCGGCTGTCTCTTGATGCTCTTCACTGTCGACTTTGAGGGTGATTGGTGTAGAATCGCATTAGGGAAAAAATAACACTTGATTAATGAAATCACAAATGAATGAAGGGTACAGGGGTTATCATGATGGTTTGGATGCAGATTGGTACCTACCTACATGTTTCTCTAAGGCACTAGTCAAATAGTTATAGCAAACTGGTCGAATATTTAAAAATTAATTAAGGTTTTAACAATCACTACGTTATTTATTACATTAGGGTCCATTCCTCACGATTCATTTCATGTTTTTAGGTTCAGTGTAATGTAAGAGACTAACTTCTTGAATACAATCAATTTTAGTTCTTAATCGATCAGCAGATAATTCAGAAAAATTATTCTACATGCGTGTAATTCAAAAAGGGTCATGATGACCTTCTGGTTTTCTTAATAGTAAACAAGATGGTTGTCATCAGGATAATGAGGTTGGTGACATCTTAAGTATCGTAACTTATCGTTGTGATCACATATAAACCTTATTCGAATATGATAGTGGTGGGGTTGGTTGTGAGGGTGAAATAAGGAAGGAAATAATCTTCATATTTTCTGTTCAATAATATGTTAATTTTATTATCTCTAAGCTCTTATGTATGAGGAGTTGAGTGTGAGGTAAACTTTAGATTTTCTCTCTAGTCAAATACTAAGACTTAATATTTTGGGGTTAGGTGAAACTGAGAATGGCATTGGAGCTGATTTTAAACAAGAAATTTGATCGGTAGAAAATGAAATATGAATGATCATACCTTAGGAACGAATTTATAATTGTAATTACTACTCTCGATTCCCAAAATGATTTCTTTGAGAGTCGAAACATACTCAAATAAGTCTAATCTGAACCAATTTACACAAAATTTGACTGATTGTTCTAAACGTAAATAAAAGTATGGTAATCATAATCATTCAATATGCTAATTCCCACTTTTATTTATGTTTCTCGAATTTTATTTGACTTACACATGCAATGCTATTTGCTTTATGTGGGGATTCTTATTTTTACTTATTCTACGACGACCTATTTAAGAGTCATTTATGTGTAAATTATAAATGCTTTATATAAGTAGGATCGGCTCTTAGGTGGTATGTGCGCGAGTGGTGACCTATGTATGTAGATGCTTAAAGCTGGCGAAGTTCTTTCCACAAATTGCAAGAATTTTTATGTGAATTTCGATTTATTTTCTTATTAAAATTTCACATTCTTACAATGAAGTAGGGGTTGGTTTTGAATTTGAAATTACTTCATGATTCTAAATTTTTACTCGAACACAAGGTATTGTTTATTCGGGGTATATGGACATTATGAATTATTTTATGATCTCTAGTCTTAATGATCTAAATTATGGAAGTGAGATAGGGACTTATGGTATTCAAGTCAATTTATAATTATTTTAAACGTTTGCTGCATAATTTTTAGAAGAATTTAACTTAACAGTTTTGATTTTGTTGTTTAATTTGAATAAGTCCACTTTATCATTTATTATTTTAAAATAACTCACGCCTCGATGTTACCATGATAAAAAGATTCATCATAGTCATCACAGACTTCGGTATCATCATCAGGCCATTCATAATCAGTTTCATCCAATTTGTATACAAGAAGTGTCATTTCTTCCGGAATAATAGTACTCCAGAATATTTTCGCTTCTGACGATAAGTTCTCTTGTATATGGTTCACAGTGAACCCAACTGGTATTTCTTCATTTAAAAGTAAATTCCACATGTAACTTTGGAATTGGTGTTGAGTTGAGAATAATAATCCGTACCACTCCTTAGCTTCATCGCTAAGCAGTCCCCACATACATTGACCAACAGCAATTTTGGCCAACCCTTCGCAAAACCAACGTGTCTCTTTAATGAAACCGTAGCGGTCTCTGACTTCAACGACAAACTTGGACAGATTGTCATTAATACTATCGAATAGGGTACTCATCTATTGATATCAGTTTATAATTAGTATAAAGAGTAACACGTTTTTACCTTAGCTAAATAGACAGGGGTTGGTGATGGAGTGTAGATATAGGTATAGGCTTAGATGTTGGGCGTGACTGAATTTGGCACTGATTTTAATTCCGCGAGATTTTATTCTTAAATTTTAGGAACTAGATATTGTAAAGAACCTATTATAATTTGATTCCTAAACTTTTCTTGCTGTTTTGGGATCGTACTTTCATGTTATTCTAAAAAAATCGCTTAATTTGATTAATACATTCGCCAATTAATGTAAAGTAGAAGCTAGTGAGCTAAGCTCTCTGATAATGGCATTGGTTCTACAATTACTGACTGTTTTGTTTTTGCGCATCTTTATAGACCTTGGCGTACAAAAGTTTATTAATTTAACCTGTATTTACGAACGGCTTCCTTCTAATGAACTAGTTAGATGCAAGGGGGTTGACAAGTTCATCAAAATTTTGCTTCTCAAAATTTTCAGCACTAAAATGTTAAATTTTTGGGAATGAATTCCAAAAGGGTGAGTTTTACATGCGGTTTTGGGAGTGGTATTGATATTGGTCTAACACTTTAGTGTAAACTCATTTTAAGTGATAACTTTAACCATTCTACTCTGTTAAAATTAGCACGTTTATTCAAGCTTCTAGTTAACCCTTCTGCTATGCATGGCGCATTTTTTTCTCAGAACTCTAAACGTATGCTTTATTTTCTCAGAAACTCATTTCAACGACAGGAAACTTTCATATAAATTTTTCTTTCTGGAATTGGGAGTGGATACACAATCATTCTGACACAAAGCGAGAGGTTGGAAATATACATATACACAAGCTTCCATAACATGAGCTTTATCAGCGTAAGCTCATAAATATATACACGCATATGCCTCGAAAAATACAGCCTTAATTCAAACTGAAGCTTCCAATGTGCAATAACTTGGGGTACATGAACGCCATAAGGCACGTCTGCCTTCTCAAACAGTGACACGTCTGCCACAAAATCTAATACATCTATCAAAATATATAGGGCCAGTGCCCCCATTGTGCGTTAGTGACCTGGGCGCGTTCATTAGTTCATTGAACCACCCCTCAGCACATTCAAAATTTTATCATCCTTCATTTAGGATCACCTGGTTCTCCCAGGCCAACGGGTGCGACATAATTTACAACAGGAACAAGAACCAAAACTTTCAATGAACCAGGGGTTTTTGTAGTGGCTTCTCATTTTCCTTCCACCCTGCCAACAGCACAATTATTATCAAAATAACAAGATCGCTCTTTTCCGGTGCACCACAGGAGAATAAAAGCTTTCTCCATGTTTTTTTCAAAATCGGAATTTCCAACATATAATTACGTACAAATTAATCTTTTTGATCTGATTTTATGTGCCACAAACGTTGTTAAGAGGGTAGAAGTTCCATGTGTTCGCTTTAATCTGAGTTTATTCACAAAGAGAATATTTCTTTGTCTAAAACTTTGAGACTGTTATAACAAGATAATGTAATTTGTCAATTTTTTTCCTCTAAGATTGTGATAATATCATAAGTAGTGCATCACACACATATACGTATACAATAAGAAGAGTTTGGGGTTGGGATTGGTTGATTAAAATCAAAAGGAAAGTAAAAATGTGGTGAGCGCCTCATTCAATTCTGTACGGTTAAAATACAAATTATGAAATTGATATTGTGACATAAACATAATTATATCAAAGAAAATAACAACACGGTCGAACGAATCTCCGTTGCGACCTCCAGTGTAACATACGTCGTGGCACATTATGTATAATTTTATTAATGAATCACCAACTATATACAAATTATAATACAATCATAGTCGAATGAGTATAATTAAAGTCGGAATATTGTGAATTATCGTCGACTGCTGCGCTACTCTCTCTGGCTATGGTCTTGGGCTTTTATAGGACTTGTGTTATCAGTGGGTGTTTACAAAAAGGCTGAGTCGTTTATGCTACCTAAGCTGAATTGTTTAAAAGTTGTATGTTTCCTATTGAATAGATAAGGTGTTTACTGTGGTCAGCGCAGAGAGTAAACTAGCAAAAACATGTGTTTTGTTTACTAAGCATCTTGTAACTTTTGCATTTACACGTGCGCTTATTCTTTGTTGTTTTAATCTGCTGAGTGTATCAATTTTCATTACAAAGGTGCATTACAATTTAATGGCAGCGAAGGCCGAGATCAGCGACGTCTGCGAAATCGATACCGATGGCTGCAAAATCGTAGGTATATTCTCCGAAAACCCAAGTTTTGCACTGGTTGCAAACCCGTGTCTACAGGATTCTGTGACAAATTAGCAATCTCAGGCGCGCGCATTCGTACGATTTTGAATGATATTTTCGGGAACAGATTTCCGAAGGTGAGCGTGAATTTGATGCGCTGTTGCCAGTGGACAACAGTGAAGATGCCCTATGCGTACTTTGCGCACGTAATCGCACTCTTGCGCATTAAATTCAGAAGAATTTGCGCTATCGATTGAGTGGTTAACGCGCTCAGATACATTATTTTCTATGCGATTCAGAACTGGTTGGGGTTTAAGCATAGTGCTTAGCTCCAAACGCAGTTTACGCATTTCATCCGCATTTTCCTTTTTATCTTGATCAACGCGCGTAGAAAGATCCGAAAATTGCAAATGAATAGCTTGTAGCGCTTTCAAAATAAGATCATTAGTCACATTAGCATTAGCACGCTCTCTGTCGGCATTCATGCTGCGACTATGATTACTTTCTACGTCAGAATCGGGATTTTCTGCGCTCCGAACTGGTTTCAGGATTATTTGCCGTGTTAATGGTAGTCGTATTATCAATCATTGTATGATTTGATGAATTGTCAATATTAGGGTCCGATCTAGTTAACGAAGTTTGATTAATGCGAGATCGCATGGTACTCAAAGATAGTTCATCTTCAGACTGTGTATTACTCGCGGCATGTAGTGACGCGGGTAATTTATCATTATTCGCCTTAGTCGTTACGTCTCTCATAATTGTGTCATTACTCGCAGAATTACTCGCGCTATTAGAGTCAACAGGCGCGGTAGGTAATTGGCGAGCTGAAGTAGGTGGCGTAGAAGGTTTTTTCAATTTAGCGGGCGGTGTCCGCAAAACCTTTTTTCCTGCCATTTTTAGGTATCAAAAATGTCGAAAAATGTGACCTTGGGTAAAATAAATTTCAGTACGTCGAAATTTTTCCCAAAATAAATGTTTCGAATTTGGCCTTTGTCGATCCGAAAAACAGGTTTTTCCACGTAAATAGTACTTCCTTACGTGAAGTAAGATATACCTGACGTGAAATGATCGAAAACAGGTAGGACTAAGCCTAAAGCGCAAAAACGTGTACGTGGTTAGAAAAACAGGTAGGTAAACACCCAAATGACGGAATTTCGTTGTCAAGAGAGAAAAATGATGAGTCGTCGCCTGTGGGTCGACGTTTATAGAAAAATGCGAGCGTGAGAGCTGCCTTCGTTGATAAAAGTTCGACGGAAATAGAAAAATAACGATGACTTTACCACGATACACAAAATCTTTACCACGGACGCTTACTTAAATTGCGCACTGCCACGATCGCGGTCGATACAACAACAAAGGTGAACAAAATGTTACACATTCTTAGATGGCCAAAATGATAAATTTTTGGATCGAAAAATAATTTTACGATGATTGATCAGCTCGGCTGTAGCTAGCAGCCTAAAGGAGGGAACGTCCAATGTAAATGTAGCCGGTCCGATCTGGCGTCTACAGAATCGTCACAGATACGAACCGGACTAACATTCACCTTCGAGATTTACCTAGGTACGTAGGTACTTAAGTCTACGCTTAGTGCTGGCCCCGATCGCGCGGCTCTGAATGGCTTTCGATCTTTGGACCCTTACAGACCTTACGGCTTCGATCCCCTCAGCCCTAATATTGCTGGCTGCTTCTCGTCGGGTGATCTCAGCAGCTACGCCCTAAGACCTAAGGCTACCTACCTAGTCTCGGAATTTGCCGCGGAGGTCAGTTGACCTATCTCAAGCTCAAGTTGTTTATTTAACTTATTTTCAATCAGTGCCTGATCAGAAATGTTTTTGGTTCCTAATATGTGTAGCACGCTGAACAATGAAAACAACAACAACGAGCTCTATGCTGATCAATCATCCTTAAAGATTAAATAATATTTTTGATCAATTTTTGGCTTGAGAAATAAATTATGCTTTCCAAATAAAATAGACTATCATACGAAATTTACCTATCAGTCCACTAGATGGGTGGAAGTCCTCGACGTAGGGATGGTGGCCGACCTAACCCTCGGTATAACCAAAAACCACTGGGTAGGTTTTCTCTAATTTTAATTCGACGTAGAAATCACGGCCTACAGCCGGACAACAAAATACGCAAAAGAAAAACGATAATGTACAGACTATACAGTCGAATAACCGGCCAACGAAAAAACCAAAAAGCCAGACTCTAAACTACAACGTTACGTATACTGGCCTCAAGGGCCATTACAGTAAAACAAATAAAGATCAAATTAACGTAATACTGATAAGCCTTTATCTCAGATCGAATATTCTCGATTGCACAAGCGGTATGCATGAAACGATTACTATTATCATACACTTAACTCTATGCTACCGGACAAGTATCTAAATGTTTTTTATTATTGAAAATTTGGGAAATAATGGGAAGACCGAAGGCATAGCCCACAGTGCACTATCATAGATAGCTACTAGTATTGGCTATGTTATGGCTATCGCGAACTGCTAAGGCAAGTTCGCCTATACGTGTAACTCTCGCAGTTACATTGGCAGTGATTTTGTACCTATTAGTGCCATCGTGATTGATGAATTTAGAAAAAACGTCATTCATTGGAGTATTTATAGACTTTGGTCGGGTCCCAAGAACCTCCCCTGCTGTTGAAGGGCTCTAGAGGCTTTTCAAAAGCTGTGCTGCTTCGTGTTTTGAATGCCCTCAGTTGCCTTGAAAAGCGGTTTTCCTCAAGCAACATCTGAAGCAATGTTTGCTCCTGCCACTAGAGCATGTTTACCAACACTTTTACCTATAGATCTTAAAACAGGGACTGCCATTCTGAAAATGACTTGAAAAAACTTCCCAGGCCAACACCTCGCTGGTAGGGAATCCTCTAAATCCCTCCAACCCATAACCCATTTGGGCCGCCTGCCCCCATAGTACTCTAGCCAAATACTTAAATTGTCATCAGTAAATTGTACATGCATTTTTATTGATTATTAATAAAAAAGGTCTTTAACATAGTATTTATAGACTTTCATCCCAATCAAAATTTGCATTGCTCCTTGCATCTACAAAGATTTCTTTTTCCAGCTTTATTGCTAATACTTTCAATTGGAATATTTGTTTGATTAAGTGCTTTCATTAGCTTTTTTGTACCAGGAAGTTTACCAATAGTTTTTGGCCCTCGAGCTAAATCATGCACTAAATCTATAATATTTGAGCCATAAATTTTCCGGCCAATAATAATCAGCTCGCCATTTTGTTCCATTTTAATATATGGGCTGGTTTGAATATAGTGTAAAAGTGTTTTAGCTGCTTGATGTTGTGCTTGTGGTATTCCTGCTAGTATTTCATCGTCAGATGATCTTTCTTCAATAATGTCAATTTTGTAAGGTTAGTGCTTCTTTTCCTGCAATCTCTGATGCCTAGCAAGCACCTGATTATACTTTGCAAGCTTTATTTCAGGGGAAATACTGTTATTATTCAATATTTTCTGCATCTCAACATCTAATGAATTCAATAAAACATCAACAGGTTTAGAGGGTTCAGCTATATCAGCTGGTAATAAAATCATTTTTTCTGTATATTTCATTATTTCTTGCCTGTAATTGCGTCCGCTATTAGACTACCTACAATAGACAGTATAGGAGTGAGTAAAAGAGGTAAGAAACCACCGTTTTGTATGAGAATATCCTTCTTGTCTCTTATTCTTGCCTGCTTATTGTCTGTCAAAAACCTAATTTGATTTTTATATCTTCGCAGCTTTCTAATATCTTTTTCGGAAATAGGAATATTGCCATTTGGAAAATTCTGTGCATAGTCACAAAGACAAAGAATTTGGTATCTGCTTGCAGTATTTATAAGCGCATCTCTCTGATTTTTTCTTGCATTACACAAAAGATGTAAATAAGCGATAGCCATTTTTGTTGGTATCACTGATTGTGAGTATGGGTATTTATAGCTTTTTGTATATAAACAGTGGGGTTTCTATTAAATATATCAGTTTTCAATCGAAGTGTATCCTTTGCATTTTAGCGTGAGATCAATCAAAAATATAACCGTGGGGTTTAAAGTAGCATCAGAATAGGCTTCCAGAAAGTATTTAGGATTAGTAGGATAAAGCTGACGAGACAAAAACTGGAGCTTGCAGTTGATCTGCAGGATTTTTAAATAAACTATGTAATCAGAATTCATATGGGAAGTTCTAAGCCCCTCAAAGAACAAGTTTTGGACTATGTGAATAATGCTTATATTCCAGTGGTGACAGCTTCTAGTAAACATTTGTACAATTTGTAGATTACCCTTGCTCTCCTGCATCAGATCGTCGAGTATCAGAAGTTGTGGGGTAGGCTAAACTCTTTTAAATGACTAAAATCAGGAAGCCCTTCTATGAATGAAACATTCTTGATTTTGCTGTAAAGGTGCTGATTTTCTGCAAAGCACCACCATATCTTATTCATTTTTGAATCAATCAAACGATCTCTATTTTCAATCAAACGTCTGACAAATCTCGTTTTGCCAGACTTTGTAGGTCCAGAAAGAATACATGTAAAAGGGTGTTGAAAGATCATTTTTACGATTATAAATACACACAGATACGTTGTTGTAACCTATTTATAGAAAATGCTTACAATACAGAATATTGATTCTAACAACAGCTCTGCCGAGCTCCATCAATTTGGTGGAAATTCACTCAAGATTATCGAATATTACACAGTACAGCCCAAGAAATTTCCAGGCATTGTACTACGACTACCTCAGGCAACATTACTGATTTTTAAGTCTGGAAAAATTGTGTGTGTAGGCGCTAAAACAATAAAAAATGGTGAAGCTGCAATAAGGACAGGTATTGAAGCTATAAATTTAAAAACCGATGCTTTAAGGGTGCAGCCTCAACTGCTTGTAGGATCTGCCAATCTAGGCTATCAGATTAATCTTTGCAAATTTTATGAGCTTGTAGAAAGAAAGTGCATGTACGAAGTAGAATTGTTTCATGGGCTAATATATAAAGTAAGAAATGTGACATGTTTATTATTTACAAGTGGCAAACTTATTCTCACTGGAGCAAAACACTAGTATGAGCTGCATATAGCATACAAATTAATTTCGACTATGCTTGATAAATGTCGATTATAATATCATTCATAGGGAATTCTCATTTCCATTGTTTGAAGTTTTTTGATAAAGTTCTCAACGTTTCTTGCTGCCTCTTGAATTTGTTTGACAGTAGGGAGCGGTTTTGGCTTGCTTTGAGCAAACCGTTTATCAATAACTAGTTCGATTTCACAGTCTGTTTTTGAAGAAGTGCTAATTCGACCATTTTCTTGCTGAGATATGCTTTGAGATTTACAATGTCCGTATTTTGCTGTAGCTTCTTACGGATTTTGAAGAAGTGTTTTGTAAGATTTAAACCCTCGGCTCCTTCAATATACAAAAAGCGGCGAGTAACTTTGATTTTAATATTTTCAATGGAGAAGTGCTCTGGAATAGAAATAGTCGTCTCAACGGTAGACGCCATTTCTCAAATAATGATACTTAGCAAAAGTCTTATATATGACATATAAGATGACTCATCACACCTTGACAAAAAAATTTCACAACTTGACAAAATATTTCACAACTTGACAAAAATTTTCACAACTCGACAAAAGTACTATGCTTAAGCACGTAAAAATATTTCACAACTTGACAAAAAATTTTCACAACTTGACAAAAAATTTTCACAACTTGACAATAAATTTTCACAACTTGACAAAAAATTTCCACAACTTGACAAAAAATTTACACAACTTGACAAAAAATTTTCATAACGTGACAAAAAATTTTCACAACTTGACAAAAATTTCCACAACATGACAAAAAATTTTCACAACTTGACAAAAAATTCCACAAACTTGACAAAAAATTTCCACAACTTGACAAAAAATTTCCTCAACTTGACAAAAAATTTCCACAACTTGACAAAAATATTTCACAAATTTACAAAAAATTGTCTATAAATATGGTGATCAACTAGATGGTTTGAGAGATGTAAAAGCTGATGATGCCTCTTTAATGTAAAAATATTCGACAATCTTTTGTTGCACAGTGTGCATAGAACAACCATGTCTAACTCGGCCAAAGACACTAAATGACTGCCATATTTAGATCCGACGTTTTTATAAATACATGCTGCACATGTGCTGCACAGTGCGCAGCACACGTGCACACTGTGAGGTAATCAAGGATCTAGCAATTGCTTGGGACTTACTGTTGGCATAGTTCATTATATCGTTAGCAGACATTTCTTGCACCCCCCCAGAATTTTTTTGCTGCCCACGTATGAACACGACTGTTTGCGAATACACAGACCGTGCTTAAATGCGCTAACGTGTGTCCAATAACTTAAAAAAAATTAATTGTAACTAATAGGAATATTAATATATTTTGATAATGAAAAAATATTCATCGTATTAATAATCGAATAGATAATTGTAAATGTTGCTTTTCGGTTTGTGACGTACAAATTACGAAATTTTCAAAAGATTAATTTACAAAATTACCAAAGCAGCAGCATCCAGGGCTGAGCATTCTTAAAGCATATGTATATTATCCAAGCCAGTCTTAAGCTTATGAGAAATGACTTAAAAAGCGAGCGAAAATGAATGTCAAAACTCATCAATACTGACCGCTTGAATGGTTGTTAGTTCCTGGAAAAATCCTTTTTCCGCGATCCTCTTTGAAGAACCGTGCATCTCAAAAATACGTCAAAGTGATTCCGATTTAAAATAAGTTTAGCGAACTTAGTTTTGGCGTGTGATGGGATCTGCCGAAGTCGCCTACCAATTGATAAGAAACGATTGTTAAGTAAAATCACCACTCGGCGCTGACTTGGGATGGCGCAAGAGAGCAAATATATCGGCGAAGGAATATTTCCCTTGAAACGCAAGGTGACGACCACTGCTCAAAGCGTCTTCTTACATAAAGCTCTACAGGAAAAAATAAAAAGTATGTACATGTACACATACTAGGTACCCGTGTAATAAGAGGGTGGGGAGGGATCCTCCCCGACCTTCCAACCAAAGGTCGATCTTCCCGATCCTCTCATCAAAGTCAAAAAATGTTCACTCAGCTTTATTTCTTACAGAATGTTAGGTTTTTGACCATTCTTAGGTGTTTGTCATTTTCGGCTTTATTTTATATGTAGGCACATGGGCATGCGGAGAGGCGGCTGCCCCTCCCTTATACCCAAATTTTTTGAAAGGTAAGATATTTCATGGAAGATAATGAAAATGTGCATCTTTTTATCGGAAAATCTTAAAATTCGGTGTCTCGCGCCTTAGGATCGTTATTTTGTAATAGTTTATCGCAAGCGAGAGCGAATCACTTCTTACAGCTTATTAGATGTAAATAATTTTTCCGAAAAGTTTGAATTTCATGAGCTATATGGATAGAGCATGTTCGAAAGGTCGATCTTCCCGATCCTTTTATTATATACCCGAAAAAATCTAATTGTTTAGCACATTCTTACGGTTGCGCGTATAGGGAAATTTTCCCAAGTCACCTCCTTCTACATCCTTAGAATAAAGATATCCAAGATATTCATTTTTTTGCTCCATCGGAGCATTTTTCTCGCTATTACTCTACTTTTTCTTAGCATGATTTTGTTCTTGAACATTGCATTCTCTTCACAAAAAAGGCAATCTATCTAACCTTAATCAGAGGAAAAAACCTACTTAAAAGTCCCCGTTGAATAGATTTAAAAATTAGCGTAAATATTTTCTTAATGTATTTCAAACTAGAAATGCCTGAGGAAAGTTAAATCCAGAGCTTGCTTAAACAAAGATTAACGGTAATAGTTTCTACTTTTTCTTCAACAGTTTAAAGCTTCAATATCAATTGTTGACATTGAAAGAAAGATAACAACGATGATCGGAAAATTTATTGAATTAAAATGTACGCCAATGACGTTACTAACCTAATTAAAGTAAAATCCTGCATCGACATAAACAGCAAGCGAAAGCCAGGCATGGGCAACAAACACATCAGTGTGTAAACCAACGCAATGATGTGCCGGTTGCCAAAAATCGCACGCAATTGAACAATGCACGAGAAAGCAACAAAAATTAGTAGTCGAGCAAGAAAACATGAACGATTCTGACCACAAATCAGCAATCCGGCAATCCAGTCGACGCGTCAGCAAATTCAAACAATTTCAGAAAATTTATGAGTCGCATACAATCCAAAAATGGACAGACATAAATATCCATGGATTTTAAAAGAAAAAATATTGGAATCGGTTTGATAAAGACAGCGCATAAGAATTATTATTACTATAAAGTAATTTGCAGGCAGTATTTTGAAAAATGTTTCTCATTCCAATCAAGCTTCGAAAGAGTGCATGTTTGCGAATAAAAATGATTAAAGATGAGTCAAAAATCTTCGAAATGAAAAAACTGATCAGAAAATATGCAATACGGATTTAAATATTGGCATCAGCAAACATGTGCATAATTCAAACTTCAACTCTTCACAGCTTAATAACCTCCGGCTGTAGAAAAAGTTTAGAGGTCAGATTCGTTATTCTGACGTTACGGAGATCATTTTTAGAAAAAGAATGACCATACCCAATGCTCTGGGTGGAAAAGTGCTTCTCAGTGTAAACTTAACGCTTGCGCTAATAACGGAATATTGGGGTGGGTTTATAGATACAAAATATACTAGGATGCATAACGCATAGGTCAGGGCACATTTTAAGCACAATCAGCATGTTCCACCTACTTAGTGGAGTAGATAGAGAAATTTATTTTTTCGTCTAGAACCCTTTACACTAAAACGATCACAGATCAAGAAATATTGCGTTAAAAAAATTTGCTTTTGACAAACATATTATAACCCTAGGTGGGCGGCACTAAAGTTCTGGGGTGGGGGGTGCAAAATTTTTTCAAATGTAAAAAAATGGCCTTAAAAATAGTAATATGGCGAAAAAGAACCCCATTTTTCAACATTTCTCATCGATCACTATCCATTGGCATCAAAAAATTGCGAAAAAAACAACAACAAAAATTGAATTCTGGGGGGTATTTTAGTTTCCGGGGGCTCATACCCCCAAACCCCGCACGCTTAGGTATGATTATAACCCTCTACATTATAAAACCAATTGGACTGCACAGAAACTAAAATTGAGTTAGATCAACTTTAAGACACGCATAGAGTAACAAACATGTATACTTTACACTTTTATGCAACAACTATTGAGTGTAAACGAACTTCGAGGATTAGAATTCGCAATTTACAATTCAGGAGGCAACATTTTAAAAAAATTGGCCCTTCACAAATTATTTGGTTCTTAGGTTTACACTTTACATACTCATTGCTAACTCAGTATTGCAGGTGTAAACAAATTTAAAAAAATCAACATCGATGTTTTAGAATTATCTAATCAAAAAAAACCCGCACTTCCCAGGTGGTTGCCGTTGTTGCTGTAGAGGGGTAAACAAAATTCGCACTCGCTTGATAAATAAGAAAAAAAGGTGGCCAATTTTTATTTAACTTGGAGAGCTAAAAATTTCGAGGAGAGATTCCAGACTTTCACGTCGTCAGCAAAAAAGCAAAATTACTACGTTATCGAAGATCACCTGAGTCGTTAATAAAAATTAAAAAATAATGGGACCAAGGATACTACTCCTGTGGGACCCCGCTGGTGAGTGAAAGTGCCATTTAGAAAGAGAATTACCAATTTTAACCTGTTTGGATCTATTACAGAGAAAGTCCTGTATCTAATTATAATATAATTTGTTTACGCCACAAGAAGCTAGCTTAATTAGTAATTTATTATGGATACTGTGAAGAAGAAGAAGAAGAAGAAGAAGAAGAAGAAGAAGAAGAAGAAGAAGAAGAAGAAGAAGAAGAAGAAGAAGAAGAAGAAGAAGAAGAAGAAGAAGAAGAAGAAGAAGAAGAAGAAGAAGAAGAAGAAGAAGAAGAAGAAGAAGAAGAAGAAGAAGAAGAAGAAGAAGAAGAAGAAGAAGAAGAAGAAGAAGAAGAAGAAGAAGAAGAAGAAGAAGAAGAAGAAGAAGAAGAAGATGAAGAAGAAGAAGAAGAAGAAGAAGAAGAGGAGGAGGAGGAGGAAGAGGAAGAAGAAGAAGAAGAAGAAGAAGAAGAAGAAGAAGAAGAAGAAGAAGAAGAAGAAGAAGAAGAAGAAGAAGAAGAAGAAGAAGAAGAAGAAGAAGAAGAAGAAGAAGAAGAAGAAGAAGAAGAAGAAGAAGAAGAAGAAGAAGAAGAAGAAGAAGAAGAAGAAGAAGAAGAAGAAGAAGAAGAAGAAGAAGAAGAAGAAGAAGAAGAAGGAAGAAGAAGAAGAAGAAGAAGAAGAAGAAGAAGAAGAAGAAGAAGAAGAAGAAGAAGAAGAAGAAGAAGAAGAAGAAGAAGAAGAAGAAGAAGAAGAAGAAGAAGAAGAAGAAGAAGAAGAAGAAGAAGAAGAAGAAGAAGAAGAAGAAGAAGAAGAAGAAGAAGAAGAATAAGAAGAAGAAGAAGAAGAAGAAGAAGAAGAAGAAGAAGAAGAAGAAGAAGAAGAAGAAGAAGAAGAAGAAGAAGAAGAAGAAGAAGAAGAAGAAGAAGAGGAAGAGGAAGAGGAAGAGGAAGAGGAAGAAGAAAGAAGAAGAAGAAGAAGAAGAAGAAGAAGAAGAAGAAGAAGAAGAAGAAGAAGAAGAAGAAGAAGAAGAAGAAGAAGAAGAAGAAGAAGAAGAAGAAGAAGAAGAAGAAGAAGAAGAAGAAGAAGAAGAAGAAGAAGAAGAAGAAGAAGAAGAAGAAGAAGAAGAAGAAGAAGAAGAAGAAGAAGAAGAAGAAGAAGAAGAAGAAGAAGAAGAAGAAGAAGAAGAAGAAGAAGAAGAAGAAGAAGAACACAAAGCTCGAAACAGCTTTAAGGACTGCCTCTGAAGAATTAGCGACTGTTGCTAAAAAACAATTCGAAAAATTAGTCGATAAGCCTGATCGTCAAGAGCCAGGTGTACGGTTATAACCTCGCTTTCCAAGTAGCTCCTGACGTTCCAGAAAGGCTTAATGAAGCGATAGTTAGGCTTACTAAGCACCAAATATCCGTGAACAGACGACCAAGTTCGAAGAAGCAGCTGACATTCCAAAAAGAGATAGACTAACCAAGCTGACTGATAATCAATTGCTCCAATAAACAATTGTTAACTACCTACCCAAAGCTAGCCGGCGTTCCAAATAGGCTAAAGCAAACAATAGTAAAGCCGGCTGGACAAATGCCCCGTTAACAATTAGCGGATATTTCCGAAGTAGCAGCTGACCTTCCAAAATGCCAAGAGTCCAGCTTTCCAGAGGCTGTTCTTCCTACTGGTAATAATTCATAAAAGTCTAAACAATATGAGGGTTTAGAGGTCTAGAGGTCTAGAGACACTACAGAATCTGTTTTCTGTTTTACTTTCTTAGTTATTGAAATAGCTAGAAATACATAGATAATAGATAGAAAAAATGAGGCAAAAGGCAAAAATAAATAGGCAAAATTCATACTATATGCAGTGCAGAGTATGATTCTATGGGGTCTAGGAACCCAAAAAAAATTTAAAGCTCAAACATGTGCCGGAAAATTGATCGTCAAGAGCGAAAAATCGAGCTTTTTCAGGTCTATGAATGGCAATCAAAAGTTTCAGAAAAAGGAAAAACGGGCATAAATTTGATACAAATGATAGAAAGCTTATTGAAATACTAAAATCGAATTACGAGCGTAAACTGTCCTTTATTGTATCATCATGAGCTTTTTATGCAACTTTAGCATTAATTATTCGAATATGATTCTAATTTCGGTCGTACATTCCTTTAAAATCAATTTTATTGATATCTGCAGAAATGCGGAGAAGAAAATTGGTTTTAAAACTGACTTACCTTGATTTCAAACAATGAACCGACCTTTGATTTGCTTACATATGTAAATGTATGCATACCTGTGAAACAAACTGAATGTGAGAAAAAATTTTACTTTAATTGAACCTCAACAAATGTTAAGCCTCCATTCGGTGAACTTTCATGGCGGGCATAAGGCAGTGCCTTTGTTTGATTTATGAAAATGTCTTTTGTTTGATTTATGAAATGTACATTTTTCATTCATTTGCATTGAAATGGTTGATAACAATCATTTATCTTGATGAACTCTGCCTGAAGCATTATATGGAATCGATGCGCATTTAAGCCGAAGTAAGCTAACGGGGGGACTTGGAGCGAGGTAAGGGTCGACTCCACTGAATCACTACTGACCCCGAAAAATGGCTGCGACCACACATGGGCGTTGGGGGGTTTGCAACCCCTGAAGTTGACCTCCCCGCAGATTATTGTAGACTCCAGAATTCTATTCCTAATAACATTTTTCGAATTTCGGTGCTATGCATGTATGGCTGCGACCATATCTGGGCGTGGAGGGTTTGGGGGTATGCACCCCCAGAAAACAGAATACCCCCCAGATTCAATTTTTGAAATTTTTTCTGTTTTTTTTTGCAATTTTTTGATGCCAATGGATAGTGATTGATGAAGACCGTTGACAAAGTGGCGTTTTTTTTGCCACACCACCATTTTAAGGCCATTTTTTACCTTTGAAAAATCTTGCAACCCCGAGAATTTTGGTGCCGCCCACCTATGGTCAGTGGGGTCTTTTGACCTCAAAATGGAAGCATCATGCAAAAAATGCAAAGGAGGTGTAGAGGAAAAAATCTTTCTTTCAGCTTGAGTAGTAATTTTTCCGGGGCTTCGCGCCAGATAAATAGAATTAAGTTTAAGTGTGCAACCTCTTCTGAAGACAATACTTTTTAAGTTTACATAGTGGCAACGTACTATAGCCTGTTCTATGCTTAACGGCTTATTACGCTAGTGGAATGTTCTACCATTTAGATTGTTGCGACAGTTTGTTAGACGCGCTATATGTTAAACGAAGCATTTTAAAGATGAATGAGACGAATTTAGAACAATCAGCAGCTACGAGAGCATAATGCAAGAAGCCATTTTTGCTGTTAAAAACTAATTTAGTAATAAGACTTTAGCGAAAATGGGCCGTTTGGAATGGAACACACTATACTTATTTCTCGACAATATTGCATGCGCGACTAAATACAGAGATGTTTCACCTCCATATTCGCACAGTATCTGTCTTAATTAATATGTAGATTTTTATTAAGTTAGAATTGAGTAGAAACATTATCTTGAATTTAAATCTAAATGATGCGATATTATAACAATACATGAAATCCTTGAATACGACTGTTGTTTTGCATCATTAAAGTCGTTAGCTTCTATATATTGCTCAAAGAATGTGATAAGAAACGAAAGTATCCTTCTTAAATGATTTTCTGTAGAACAATCATTAGCATTCCAATCACAGTTTTTCATATGGCGAACTCTTAAGAGGCGCGAATCCAGAGGGTGGCTGGCCGCCCAACTAAAAGTTTCTTTGAAAACTTGTTGAGCGATATATGTACGTCTGATGCGCCCAAAATTCAACTAAAAAACGCAAAAATGCAATAAAAAATTTTGCGCTTCGTGCCAAATCATTAATTTTTGCTACAGCGTTCCAGCATTAAAATTAGAATCTTGAAGCACTAAAATATTCCAGTGCTTCAAAATAATTTAATGATTTAAGGAAATGCTTGTCAGCTGAAATTTTAAACGCTAGTTGGGCATCGTGATAAAGGTGTGTGAAAAATCATTTTGTGCCGGTTAAGCAATTTTGACCCCAGAATCCTCAGTCGTAAAAGCGAGGGTATTTCTTGCATTCTCGTTTTATCCAGGGCAATCGAGTGGCCAAGTTTTGTACAAACGTAATTGCAAATATACCTCTAAATTTTGTCCACTCAAAAACGCTCTAATATGAGTTAGACATTGAAAATATATCAAATTTTTCCGACACTTCGCGCCAAATTATGGATTTTCTATGTTATTTTTCTTCGCAAAAAAGAGAGATTAATTACAAAACGCCAAGGTTAGAAACTTTATGAATATGATGAAAAATCAATTGTTTAGATAGCTTGAACCATAGATTTCTTGCATTTGAATATGCAATAAGTGAAAATTTTTTATTTATTTCAAATTTTCTTATCATTGTCCGGAGCTTGTTGAGAAATGCTCAAAAATGTCTCTTTTTTCCGCCTTTCCGAATGTTTCTCGCGATATGTGACATCAAATTTTCGGACCGCCCCCGCAAAAAATTTTTTTCTCCGATCCGCTAGTGACATTTTAAATCGCAAAAACCATTGTTCTTTTTTACAAAGGCAACAAGGATTAAAGTCAATTTACGCCTAAAATTAAATCTTAGTGGCTATAGCATCCAAATTCGTCGTCGCCGCGCCAGCTTAATTCATTTTTCAAAAACCCATCCTAATACCCCAACTGTAAGTTAAGAAATGTGAAAAATCCCAGCTCAATCAATTTTCGATTCTTTTATAATTAAAATTGAAAATATGGATAAAGTGTGACATTTAGACGGCTCGAGGCTTTTAAATGAAAAAGTGATTGCAACACGAGAATGACGCGCTAACCACTTGGATGACCAGCATGAACCCTTTTTTGTGCTAGTCAGTCACTAAATAGCTCAATTATTTTTTTATTTAGACGAGCAATTTAGTGCCTTTCTATAGAATCAGTGCCATTTTTCAGGTAAATTTGGAGTGACCATATCACCAATTTTCGTGGAAATTTCAGCATTGCCATTAAGCATTTGAATGCTCTATATTTCAAGTTTCTGGGGCTCCGCCCCGAATCCCAATGGGGAGCGCTTGGGCGCGCCAGCCCAGACACCCTCGAGCAGGTGACCCAAGGAGCTAGTTTGCAAATTGTTTAATATAAAAGCAGAAAAGATTCTGTGAAATAAATAGGTAGGTAGGTACCCTTCATTTCTTCATTCAGTGAGCGTCTAGTAGATTGAAACAGCCACATGCTCAATAGTATCTTAGATGTTCGACTATTGTTTTGCCAACTGTCCAGTTTCTTATACTGCTTATATTTTTGTTTCTCTCCAGCTTGCGAATGCGTACCTACGTATAATTTAGCTAATACGCATTGGGCTAATCAGCTGCACTTCGCCGCCATTCTCAGTATATAACGTCATGATAAAAGAAAGCTTTTTATTCAAATTGCTTATTCAACCCCGACGTTCTTAGCTAAGCGCACATGTTCGTACATGGGTTTGTTAGATGTTAGGCGTTTGGAAGGCAGATGACGCCGTTGGCATTCTTTGTGGGACATATTCTTGAACAATACTCAATAAGAGAATGCGGACAGATATGGTGTTTCTTGTTTTTTTCAAGAACAGAACCGTTTCTTCATCTAAGCTACTGTGCTTATTCTACAATGATATTCTTTTTTGCACCACAGTTCAACGTTTGTATGCCTTTCGATTGCTGCTTGTATGCAGTAACAATAATAATAAGCTGCATTTTGGTTTTTACGCTTATCGGCGAGCGATTAAATTATATCTCGGCTGTGTTTTTTCTTGAAAGTGAGTCTCTACCTTGTACCTCCATAATAGCCGTTCTGATAGTATATACGCGCTTATTCTAGAAAGTGTGTTTATTTGTACTGGGCTTAACATTACCTTTATGCAATGAATGCGGAGTTATGCGTCCGGCTTGAGCCGGATTTTTTTCACAGTCAGCAGAACTGACTAGCTGATTCTGAATCTGCGAAACCTTAAAAGCGGCGTGGAATTGTACGAGATGGCGGATTCTTTCGAGATGAGATTTCGCTATTGATTAATGGTGATAAGCAAGTACAGCTCAGCAGACCTGGCTCACTCATATTCAGCCGACGTGTAGGTATTTTGTGTATGACGTATAGAAGATAGAGTTGTAGGTGATTTACATTAGGTGTTTGGTGCCGCGCTACTGTCTTACTCTCTAAGTGGTACATTTAAGAACCAATGAGTGTGGAAACGTAGATTTTCTGTTTCGTCGCTTTCCGTGTTTGATATTTTTTCGAGGCGGATTCATCCAACTTGGCAGTTTTTTGCTAGAGTGTGCTTGCTATAGTCTTAAAGCGCTTTGATAAGTATAGTCCTTTCAAGATTAATTTAGAGGACTTGAATACAACATCTTTAATTTTTTTGATAAAGCGATATATAATGCTTCTATTGTACATTTTCGTACGGTCTTGAACGTCATTCGAGGAGAATGGCGGGCGCCCCGTCACCATTTTGAATTTTAAGTGAAATAACGATTTTACAGATTTTGAGGTTAACTACTTCATAAATTACTCAACCTCCGAAATTTTAATGGAAATTTAAGACCAAGTGGTGCTTATCATTGCACATTTTATGTGATTCAAAGCCGAATGGAATAGATCTAGTCACCCGGAATTGTTATCTACGTCCTTCGGCTTAATTAGTCAGGCTTTATCCACTTTGTATAAAAACTTCATTACCGATTGCCCGATATTTTATGTTTTGCGAATCAGCCCTTTCAGATTTTCTCTGTTAAGATATGCGATCACATGATTACCACGTGCTATGCAAATCGATTCAGTGATGTCACATGTAATGCTTATAAGGAAATTTTTAGCTTGAAATTTTCCCAGGGATCTATGCAGAAGTCCTAGATTTAAAAACCTGGCTTTATGCTGCAGAACAATGTTCATTCGACGGACAATAATTTTGTTATCATCAATTATAACATATTTGCGAATGTACGCCTGGTGTAAAGATTTCTCTTCTAGATTCCGAAAATGAAAATTTCGAAGCTGAACATTATCATTTAATTTTGTGTAGAGCAATGGCATTCTTTTTTATTAGACATACCATGCGTCACGTATGTACCTGCGAAATTTCTGCTTTTTAAAATAAACAAAATTTTGATATTTCACGTAGTTTGGTACTTAATGCGGACCGTAATGTTCTTTGTGCCTATATGAATCAAAATTCGGTATTTAGCTCAGATATGAGGTCTTTTTTTCATGTTTTTCTAGTGGTAGGTACCTATGTCAACGACACCTTTTATTTCCGAATTACCGACGCTTTTCATGTTTTAATTATCGTTGGGTCTTAAAAATTTAGCATTAATTGCATAAATTTTGTTGGAATGAGTTTGCATAATGTGCACATTCATACCACACATAACAAATTAAATTCTATTTGAAGATAAGGAAAAATTAATTGTGTATTCTGGAGCTGTGCATTTATTTTTTCTTGAGTCAAGGCTGAATTTCTGGACTCCTGATAGTTTGTTTCCTAACTGAGAAGTCCGTGTTTATTAAATCAGCTTTGCGCCATGGGATTGATTACTTTCACATTCGGTAGCGTTTCGCAGTGTACCCCAGTACATAAATATTCCTTTTTCATTTGAATTTCTCAAAAATTCGCAAAATGTTCTGGGCGTGTGCTTTTCAGTGTTCGCTAGCAGTTTTAAATATTTGGAATTATTTTGGAGTTTTTGTGCAACTTTTAGCATCACAAATTAAGTCATCCAACGTTCTTCCTTGCTTTAGACAGATGCAATTTTTCGTCCAATTAATTAAAAAAAGAGAAATCTAGAAGTGCTCTCGAAGGATCTTGTGCTTCGAGGTAACCGTTTTGGTGCTCTTATACTTGATTTGGTGAGCAGCTTCTAACCTGGATGATGATCAGCTTTTGGTCAGAGAAAATTATCCTCAGATAAGTCGGCGAGTACTAATTTTCCTCGAATAATCAAAAAGACACGAGGGAAAAGTTCGGATCGATAGATCAATGGCAACTTTTTCAAATCGTGTAGTCCAGCATTCTTGCTTGCTTAAGACAGCTGCAACTTTAAGAATGTATCCACTCCGTCGAGTTAGGATTGTAAGACACTGGTTTCTGAAATGTCTGACGTTCCGTCAGGTGTGCGTGTTTTGCTTCTTTCCATAGATAATTAATTCTTCACGTGTCTTGCTTATCAAAAGGAATTTCACTAATGATTACACTTAATAAATTTATAAGAAATGACTAATGAGCATTTCGAAGTTGTGCGTACTTTTCGCTTGCGATTTTTATTCCGGGCGCTGCCCTATGTTCATGAAAGGAGTTTTTACCGCCCAGAACGGCTGCTGCCTCGCAAAAAGCTGATGAACTCTCATTATTTCTAGTTATCTAAAACTCAGAGAAAATATACTTTTTAAGCGCCTAAAGCGATTTTTGGGCTTAAAAGTATTAGTTTTCGGTACTTCGCGCCACATTTTAATTTTTTACTGTATTTGTTTAATTTTATCACATTTTTTAAAGTTCTTCTGTTTTTACTTACTTATTCTAGAAAGAAAGAGCGTCGTCAGAAACGTAGGAAAATGGTGCTTTTGACATGTATCCATCGTTTTTAAGCCCAATAAAGGCACTTAAGAAACATTTTCGGAGCTAACTCCAGAATTATCATGCTTTTTATGTATGGCCGCTACTCTCTATAGATAAGATTTGAACAGGAGGATACAGCTCGACTAATATATTCACTTATTTTTATGTGACGACATTTTTAAGACATAAATTGCTTACATGAATTATTACCACACCGCGTAAGAAAATGACATGACAGTCAGCTGCTGGACTCTGACTCTGCATAAGGATCTTTCCCCACAAAATATATACATTTGAATTAGAGATTTTTAGGACATTCGTTCATAAATTTTATTTAAACGGAACAATATAAACGCTTAAAAAAGATTTTGTATCTAAATTATATTTATTTGAGACTGTATTCGACTGTATTGCAATAAAAAATTTAGGACACAGAAAAAAAGGTTCAGGGTACCGTTCAGAGGAGCGGCTCCCCATCGCTTCCTTGAACATAATTTCGGTAATCATCTATTCACGTGCGCAATAACGTTTTCTCTGTTTTAAATTGTTTATCTTAATACGAAATCATTTTTAGTGCAGCATTTTTTGAAAAAAATTTGAAAATTCCCGGCGATCATGTGCGAAAAAGTATTAGTTCAACTTTAGGGAAAATCGGGCGCGAAGCGTCAAAAAATTTCAGAAATTTGAACACAAGGATGTACTTATAGAAGCTTGAATTACTGCTTTATTTCCTGTACTTGTGAACTTGGAACGCTATTAATGTTAAGCGCCGAGAATTTTCGAGAATATGACAAACACTAGAGAAAACTGTCACTGACAGCCAGAAAAGTAAATAAAGGTAATTAATGGGTGTTATCCGGCGCGAGACACGAGACACAGGAAAATTTCGAGAACTTACGACAAACGACCCCTACTACAGCTTTTGAGGAGCATACCCCTAAAGCCATTTCGTACCAAAACTGGTTGCTTGAACCATGAAAAAGCGTCAAATGACGGCTAAGAATGTACATATACGAGTACTTACTTTTCTAGCAATAGATTATTTAATTCATTCATCCAGACGCTTTTCTTCCACTATTATGAACATTTTTGATCTTAAGGGTCATTCCGTTGCCCTTATTGTTATTGCCTTCATGCAAATTTGACCATAAATATTCATGATAAATAAAATACGACGAATAAAGTACAAAAATTTGTCATTAAATAGGTGAAAAATTACTCATTTACCCCCCATCCCCCTCTCCCCAAAGGAAACTCGGCTTACCCCCTCCCAGAGCTTTTGACCGTGTGCATGTATGATATCCATTCTTTATATCACCAACGCTAGTTTTGGGGTGACAAACCAAGGATAGTGCAAGGGTTGTTTAAGGGGACGGGACGGTTGCCCTCTACCGATTCAACCTTTTAAGTGGCTGGCGAAATGAATAGGTATTTTTGAGTGATTTTTGAATCATTATTTGCCGTATTTAATCGAATTTTCCCCATCGCATTACGCAGAAAAATACTCGTATGTTGAAACTTTAGAAGCCATATTTTTCTGCACCACAAATAATTTTTTATGAGCGAAAAATCTTTAATATTTTGGAGACTTCTGGAATGACTCTGATTTAGGCAAACTTTATTCAGGTTTGCAGCAGAATTACAAAAAATTTTCGGCCCTTTGTTCGCATTAAAAACCTCGATAGGTCTGTCTTCACTATATTACTCTTGGAGCGCTTGAATACGAGGAATAGAGTGCAATCATAGGTGGGTAGCACCAAAATTCTGGGAGTGTAAGATTTTGTAAAGGTCAAAAAAAATATCCTTAAAAATGTTGGTATGGCGAAACAGCACCATTTTTAAACGTTTCTCATCAAGCGCTGTTCATCGGCATCAGAAAAATCGCGAAAAAAACAACAACAAAAAATTTCAAAAAATTGAATTCTGGGGGTATTTTGGTTTTGGGGGGTATTCGACCTTCTAGAGGGGCTGATTACCTCAACCTCTCCCCTTCCCACGCCCACGTGTGGTGGCAATGTCATTCCTTTCCATCCATCATTTAGACTGAAATTCGCAAATCTTTGTTATTTCCTTTCAGAAATGGTTCTTACTTAATGGAATCCTGTGACCAATAATTTTTTCACGCATAATTTTTCATGAAAAATCGCTGCTCCAGAAACGATGATCTGAAATTGAAAAAACTTCAGAACAGGATGAAATCTGTTTTTACGTGATAGCGGATTTGGCAAATACCTTCTGCTGTTCGGAAAAGTTTTGTATGTAATACCGCTCTCGCAAAAGCCATGAATCTACCATTCGATCAGATATGACCAGACTGATGGGTCATTGGCTATGGTTTCAGAGTACCACAACTACCAAAACTAGCATGCTTCTGTTGTTATTTCGATCAGAAGTTGCTTGAAAAAATGATAAGGAGTTTAATAAATCTTACACTTTTTACAGCTCGAAGCAAATCTCCGGATTCAATGCTGCATCAGATGTTTGCATGACGTGAGGATCCCATTGGTTGTGTCGTAATCAATACTTGCTAAGTTTCCGTTTTCTGTGCTGAATTTAGAATCAAGCGTATTTCGGGGTACAATCTGCATACCTTAGCATTCTCGTTTTCTGTTTCTGTTAAAATAGAATGTTATGTCAAAAGCGATTAGGCTTTAATCTATTTATCTTTTGAAACTTCAGAAAATTATGCTTCATTAGGGCTCTACAATATCAAATAAATGTGTTCGTAAATCGATCGTGCTTATTGCTTTATATCGCCGCCCAGCAAGCCCAGCTACACATTCAACGTCGTCAGTACGGTGCTACAATTCGGTTATTGTACGACGATGACGTATTGAATTTCTGTGACGATCCCGGCATTGTTTGTGATGATAAGAGAGAAATGCTAAGCTATCACATTTATGTGCTCAGGTGTTCGCAGTACGATCGAGGCATTTTAAGAGTAACGAATTGTATCGTTAAGGGGCGATCGGCTCCCCATTATTCTGTTTGCTCGAGGAGAGTCGCTGCTGTCAGCTTTGAAAGCCAATAAGCCTTTTCTGACATCTCAGCTGGACATTCGCCATGTGGGAAGGGCCGCCACCACCCGAACTTCGATCATTTCGCTCTCTGTCGCGCGCTAGCCGCGCGTCCTCGTTGCGACGCCGATCGCGGTCGTCCAACACGTCGCCGTTGCCGTTGACCATCGACGACGCTGTTTTGTCGTCGCGTCGTAGTGTCGTCGCCGCTCATAGCGGCGCGGACTTCCATTCGTCGCCCAAATTGACGACAAGACAGTCGGTGGGCGGCGCAGCGGCGGCGCCGTCGTCGGCGCTGCGCCGTCGCGCTACCGATGCGTGCGTTGGCGTTTCGCCGGCGTTCGCTGCCGCCGCCATCGCTCAGCCTAAAGCGGTATCGTTGTCGGTGACGGCGACCACATCGCCGCTATCGTTTGGCGGCGACGAAGGACACTTTATTGAAGAGGGTTAGTTAAGCATATGAGTTGATGGTATCGCGCATACATGGCCAAGGTAGAGGGGGCCAGAGGGGGAGGGGTGGTGTGAAATCCACAAATGGTCATACAATGAATTGTGGTCACTATTTGTTGCAATGGTCCATTTTTACATAAACAAAGGTGGCAAATAAAAATCTTTGCTCATTCTGCGTACATATAAATTTTTAGTGTTTTAACTATAATATGTATACCAAAATGCGTTTTGTATGCTTAAACTGCTTCCTTGATCTTTACTTGTGTACCTTCGTGAATTTATGCATCTAATGGCTATAAAAGATTAAAGACATTATTGATACGGCGCGAAGGGCCGGAAAATTTTGGTATATTTACCGTATCAAGTAGAATTTGCGGCCTTTCTACAGCATCAATCTCGGCCGCACCTTTCGTTTTCTTAAAATCGCCTGACAGTACCTGATTTTCCGAAACCTTAGGTAGTAGTAATACCCTCCATCACCCCCCTAAGCCCATTTGTAGCAGCATTTTGGCAGTTTTCATAAATGCAGGTAGATGCCTACCTGTTGTTAAAGTCGTATTCATGAAACAAGGTAGAATTTTTCAGTGAGTGGAAATCTACCTCAATGTAGGCCTGATTCAACTTGCAGGTAAACCCTAACTCAAGGTAGGTTTTATGAATATGGCCTCTGATCGAATTTGGATGTCCGCATTGATTTCGCGGTTTATTTTGTATTTTGTAGCGTATAATTTACGGAGAAATACGAAGCTAATGCTAATGTTTAATTAATAATAAATATAATATTAGTATTATATTAATGACAAGAACAACAGCAATGACAACAACAACAACAACAACAACAACAGCAACAATAACAACAACAACAATAATAATAATAATAATAGTAATAATAATAATTATTATACTAATAATAATAATAATAATAATAATGATAATAATAATAATAATAATAATAATAATAATAACGATGATAATAATGATAATGAGGATAATAATAATAATAATAATATATAATAATAATAATAATAATAATAATAATAATAATAATAATAATAATAATAATAATAATAATAATAATAATAATAATAATAATAGTAATAATAATAATAATAATAATAATAATAATAATAATAATATTAATAATTAATGATAATAATAATAATAATAATTATTATTATTATAATAATAATAATAATAATAATAATAATAATAATAATAATAATAATAATAATAATAATAATAATAATAATAATAATAATAATAATAATAATAATGATAATAATAATAATAATAATAAAAATAATAATAATAATAATAATAATAATAATAATAATAATAATAATAATAATAATAATAATAATAATAATAATAATAATAATAATAATAATAATAATAATAAAAATAATAATTATAATTAATAATAAATAAAACAATCTGTTTTCAGCGCTTTTGCCGGCTGAGTATTCGCCGTTTCTGCATAAAGTAGTCGATTTTCCGACCATGTGTATCATCCAGTTTGATTAAGTGTTCATTATATAAAGTTTTTCTGAGGCTCTCCTATTCTAGACATGAAGAGCGCTGTCTAAAAGGTTGAAAAATTTCGTTTCTCGCGCGTTTTTACCTGTCTGCACTAAGGTCAAAAAATTATTCGGAGATTTTTCTTGTTCCTAGTCTCCTAAATTCTCATACCACTCGGGGATGAAAACTCTAATGTACAGCTTTCGGGCTAAGGTGGCCTTGAGAACATGTTGCAACTATAAGAGCTTCAAAAACCGCTTAGTAGTCAAGGTGTAAGGGATTTCAAGCATTTTTGTGGAAAATGGCGATTTTCACTTAGTAGTCCCTAATTTTGCCTAGCAGCTCCCTTAATCTCCCCCTTTCTCTCTTTTGGGCTAATCAACGTGTACTTAAAGTCTATGTCACTTAAGTTCGTGCATGAATTTTAAGAATTTTCATCGATAGCAAGCCGATGGTTACAATAATTATATGTCAGATCGATGCTATAATCGCAATCTGTCAGCTTATTGTCAGATATAGTTTTAAAATTTATGACCGAATTTGTGTGAAACAGACTATAGAAGAAAACATGGGTTATTCAAAATGTTTTGTTTTATGATTGTCGAAAGATTATAAACCGAAGCCCTTATTCTTAAGTGTTGTAATAATTGAAAATTCTTCGAGTTAGGACATGGGGCAAGGCTGGATTTATGGGGTGTTATCGACCGTCTCCAACATTGGCTGAAAATAGTTGACGATCGATAAATCGATATGTAAGCTTTTATGATTTGACTTTCACTTATCACAATTCATTGAATTTGACCGGATAAATTTTACCGACTACGTTTATTGTCTCTCTTCGCAGTCTTGAAGCCATACTTTTGTTCCAAAAATTAAATTTTACTCTACGAAGTTTTACGGCTTTTAAAAGGATTTCTGAAAGAGAAGCGTAGCAATTTCACCAGTCTTTCAACAAAAAACTCGCGTACATTAGGTTTTTAAATAGGTTTGTAATATTGATTTAATTGCACTATTATTAGTATACAGTCATAGCAACGAGAAATGCTCAGCTACTGGGTGTAAAGGAAACATGCAGTCACATTCGTAATCCTGACCTCACGAAACATATTTTGAAAAAATTCACGTTTTGCAATGCTCTGGAAGTAAAATAAAATTGTAGTGTAAACTTTAGACATAGACACTAGATGAATAGTGTAAACTTTGCACAACTACTGGGTGTAGAGAAACTAACAGTCAGATTCCTAATTCTGACGTTACGTAGAACATTAAAAAAATTAAGCGTCCGCAATGCTATAGAACTAAAGCTAATTTTCAGTGTAAACTTCACACATCCACCAAGTGTAAAGAAAATTTTAGTCGGTTTCCTACTTATGATAGTACTCTGATATTACGATCAATATTTATGAAAAAATGAACTCTCCACAATAGTCTATAGATAAATAAATGTTAGATATAAACCACTATACACCACTGTTGATTGCAAACAAACGCGTCCGACTTACGTTTGACATTTAACCTCCTGGCATACTTTTAGACTCGTCATCATGTCCAAACTCATGACTGGAGAATTTAGCAGAAAAAATTAGACAGAAACACGTTTAACACCCCGATTCTGACTTTACGTCTCCCGAAAGAAAGCTGAATATTGATGTAAATAAACACAATTTGCTGTGACGTATACCCCCAGAAAGTACTTTATTTTTATTCTATTAGACTTATCCCGACTTCTAAACGGAAAAAGTGGCGAGCAAAAAGAGGAACAAAAACGTTTTTTTTCATTATCCCCACATTGTAAACTTTAAAAATCTGAACCTAACTCCCCATTTAGTGTAAAGAGATTCAATTCTAGCCAGTTTGTAGCCTTTTAATCGTTGTACGTTTGTGTGTGGAAATTTTCTGGGACCTTTTGAACAATTTCCCCGTCATCGTTTTTTGAGAGACGAAATAAAGATACATTAATCAAATTTCAGGTATGAATGTAAACAACGTTTATTGACTTCTGCATAAAAATTAAAGACAAGAAGTCATGAGCTAGTTGTATGTAAAGTTTCGTTACTGCACCTATTATGGATCGGCTAAAAACGATGGTGAGGAAATTGTCCGAAAGGTCCAACTTCTGTTCCGCAAAATATTTGAGATATTTACCAATTAAAATAGGGAAAAACGTTTTTTTCGCCCATTTAACACCCCAATTCCGAACTTTACACCTCCATGAGTAACTCCATACTGAGTTTTTTAAACGCGATTTGCTGCGATGTGTGGCCCTTTGAACGTACTGTAATTTTATTCCATCTAATTTGTCTCGACTTATAAGCGAAGCAGTTGGCTGAGAAATATCAGACTAAGCCTGTTTTTACCCCAAATGCTAGAGTGTTAAGTTTAAACCCTTAGATATACCACTCCGTATTGAGTGTAAAAAAAGTTTGCTGGTAAGCCGAAAGCAGCCCTTGAGTCGTAGTGAATTTCTGCTGGAACGAATTTCTCGGAACTCATAATCGGAGTTAATGGCAGACAAAAAACAGGCCAGAATGTGTCTTTTCACCCTCAGATTCTTTACACTCTTCATACTGTCACTCTGAAAATAAGTCACTTTTCAAAAAAATTAAAAGTGACATCGAGCTTAATCAATTGACTACATTTAAACAAACCAGACTAAACAGAATGCAAAACTGAGCCAGCAAAGTCGTGTGCGTGTCCCACGCCAAAATTAAAAAAAACTATATGTCATAACGTTACAGTAAAACTTTACACGCTCCTTACACACTCGATATTGATTTAAAAAAACAAAAAAACAGGCAGCGAATTTTTTTATTATCTATCATTTAAAAAACCGCGCAATACTGAAGTGTCCCAGTGTTGCTGTAGGGGGTAGACATGGGTTGCTTGCGGGTACCCAAGTATATTATAGGTACGCGCTAACGCGCTACCTATGATTTTGAGAAAACTTTCGCAGCTTTAGCACTTTTTCACATAAAAGTTATAATACTATGAATTTTTTGTTGAAAAATTCGCTACACCAGATCTGAGCGACTGAAAAATTGCGAAAAATTTTATTTGCCTTTGAATGGTGAATTTTAGAGAATACTTCCGTTCATTTGGAAAAAAATTGGGTGCCGGCCGTCCCTTCACGAAATGCTGGATTTCTACTGACATATATATCCACTAGTGAGGTTCAAAGCGCGTGGAGTTCCTAAAATAGGATGTCCATATGTGTACATAACGATTATGCTGCAATTTTCCCAGATCAATCCGTATTTTACTTTCCGTTCGGCCGACGAGCGTAAAATATACACATTGTACACAAATCACGTTTAGTGTAGAAATATGAGAATTTTTGAAATATCTGAAAACGCATTATCCGTTTTACACGATTTTAGGTTTCGAAAAGGATTAAAAAGTGAATGACACTGCCAATGGAAGTCAGGGTGATGACCAGACATGTGCGTAGGGGGTTGGGGGTCACCCCCACAGAATGGAAAAATGGAAAATTTTGTGGTGAAAATGAGGCAAAATGAAGGCCAAAAACGAATGAAATTTGAAAATTTTCTGTAAAAGTGCTTCAAACTGACCAGAAACTGTGAAATAATATAGATTTATTGCTATTTTAGCGCTTATACCAGTTTTTGAGGTCATTTCGGCCCAAAAAGCTCAATTTTTGACCCCCCTCCAGATCGGCTGACCCCCAATCATAGATCGACCATGCTGTGCATCTATGGATTGATTACCGATAACCATTACAGTGCGCTTCGTTACAAAATATTCGCTTAAATGCCTTCCTTCTATGTCAAAGAAGAATTTATATTCATGAAAGAATAAGATATTCTTCAGTGTGTTGTTTTTTAACTTAATCGTAACTGCAATCAATAGATCTGATTTATTTCATTTATTTCAAATTTTCTATTCTTATAAATCCAAATTACGGTTAATTACTCTCTTGCGGATCATTTACTTTTAGATGCTGGCAGCGTGGAGGAAGAGTTACCTTATCCAGAATGCGTCGAACGGTCTTGCCGGTTTTTTACACAGACAACTCCGCCTCGCAATTGGTGCCTGTGCATGGTTCACAATTCATATCCTTCTCCTTCTATTTTTTTAATACTTTTTATTATTATCAACCGCATTAAGTGAATCAGCTAAAGCCCAAAAAAATTTTAATCTAAACTTCTATAATTGAAATTTTTAATAGGCATGCACTATTTCTTAAAAACTGTTCCTCTGCAAACTTTAAATAAGAGGTGAGCAATAAAGTAAATAAAAATAATGAATTTAAAAATATAAGAATATACAAAATATCAGAAATGTAAAAAGTTGCGCAATAAAAAATGAAAGAATCCCCGTCTGCCTAGGGACAAAATACTCCGCCCACCTAAATACGACCTGTTTGTGGCACGAAAGCAAGGTTCGCAGGTGCTGCAAAAGTCAATAAATGTCTTATTTGCAAATATGTAATTTTTTGATGCAGCAAGCGCTGAAAAAATTGAAAAATTGCAGCAAACAATCCTTATATTCATCCTTCATCCTCCTAACTATCTAGGGTTAATTAGAGGCAGGGCACCCGTCCTCTTGAATTTGTCTTTGCCTTTAATTTTATGAAATAATTGTGTCTATGGCTTGGGAAAATTTAAAACTTCGGAGTATGTACATACATAAGTATTTTTTAAAGCGGAGTGCCTTGATCAATGTGACTCACTATAATTTAAAATTCAATTACAATATGCAAATTTCGAAAACGAGATTATTTTCCTTAACTCTCCTGTGCACGTGGTTCGAACGGATCAGCATGTTGGTCATTCTCATCAACTGCATCACGTTGGGCATGTACAGACCGTGCGAAGATAGTGAAGACGTGTACTGTGAAAGTGCTAGATGCAAAATTATGGGCTTTATCGACCATGCTATTTTTGCCTTCTTCGCAGTCGAAATGGTAACTTTCTTCCGGACAAGTGTTAATTTCGATTTTTGATCTCGATAATTAGACCAATAAGTGCATTAGAAAATTAACGTCATTCAAAAAACGTTAACATTTAAGCCCGCTAAACAAAGGATGATAATTTTTGATTAGTTTTTTGTGAAAATTATGAAATGAAACAGACTTGTACGATAAAAAAATTCAGAACTTAGTTGATGTTTCTTATCGTTTTGCTAACTTCCAATGTTTTATGCCGATAATTAAAATGAATCAAATATCTTTTTGATAGCATATCATTAGTAATCTATCAAAATATTTTTTCATCAACGATGCACTATTAATAATCGGTTGCTAGTAATGCTAGCTAGTTAATCACTGTTAGCACGCACGCTACGTGTGTACATATAGCATGCGTTTTAAAGACGAAAAAATGACTGTATGTCATGTCACTGAGTGTCATTTACAATAACGAAAAAAGTGTTTTGTGAAGGAATAATCGAAATTCTTCTTGAAATGTCATAAGAATCGATTTAAGTTTTGGAATAGTATTGTACTCTTTCCTCATTTACTGATCACAATTTACTAAAACTTAAGGCAATTCCTTGTCAGACTTTGTTCCATAATAGTAGTAACATGGTTGTTGACTTTTATCAGATTCCTTTCAGAAATGATGGCTTTATTACGTCGTTCTATAAGACAGCCAATTTTTTATCTTCTTATCCTCTTGATTTGTTTGCTCGTGACATTGCGACCATAGTTGGGCAGCAGCTAAATTCTGGGGGGTCCAATGGGGCCATATTGCCAAAAATAGCACAAGAAATTCAATTCTGAAGGTGTCTATCGATTTTTGGGGTGGTCCGCCAGATACTCAAGGGTCTAGACCATAGGTATACAGAATGTCCGATCTGGGGGAGGGGGAGTCAGCCGATCTGGGGGTCGATAATTTAGCTTTTCTAAGCGAAAATGACCTCAAAAACTTGTATAAGCGCTAAAATAGCATCGAAGCAATGTTATTACACCGTTTCTGGTCGATTGGAAGCACTCTTGAAAAAAATTTTCAAGTTTCATCCGTTTCTGGCCCTCATTTTGCCTCATTTTCCGCACAAAATTTTCCATTTATTTATTCTGCGGGAGCGAATAGTATTTAAGTTCAATATGACTTTTTAGCTGATTAAAGTGCTCGCGTATGGATTATTTGGTCCGCAGGCGTACCTGTCCGATACATGGAACCGGCTGGACTTATTTATCGTCATCGCCGGGTTAGCTACAGCACTATTGTCGTAGACGACGGGTCTGAAAAAGTCTAAAACAAGAGTTTTAAAGCAAAATGGATATTTTGGAGCACTTTATGTTGAATTGAAGCTAGTCAGTCTCCATTTCTCGTAGTAAAATTCTGAAAGTGTAACTGATTGCAATCTTATTGTTTATTTATTAGTACCATTTCGCCTTGACTAATTTTTGACTAAGTATCATACAATTTCATGGAATTTTTTGAGGCATCTGTGTATGGAAATCATTTTCGGGAGTATTCATGTATCTGATTCCGCAAAATTACCTACCCTTCTCTATGTTTCAACCCTTCATTTAATATCCAGTTCGTTTCGCTGCGGTATATTTACCTCCACAGATTAGTGTTAAACGTTCCATTCATATGCATTTAACTTCCTGATTTTTTAGTTCATACAATTTATACAATCATAATCTTGTGAAGGGTTGGGGTCAGACATGAGGCAAGGAATGAGAGATTTTCTGAAGAAAAGGCGCAAAATTCCCGCAAATGTATGTGAAATGGATCATAAACTATGATAATTTAGTTATACGTCATTTTAGCATTTGTACTAATTGTTAAGTCACTTCAATTCAATAAAGCGCTTGCACTTAACAAGAATTGCCTCATATGATATATGAAAAATCTGCTATCAATACATACTTATGCTTCCATGCACAAAATCAAATACGCTTTCTATTATCATTCAAGTTTTTCAACATAAATTTGTCGATACTTGACCTTTTTACTGAAGTCTCAAAAACATATTGTTTTGTATGGCTGGGACCACAGGTGCACAGCATGAACGTTCAAAAATGGTTCTTCAAGCTGAAGCGACCGAAACAATTTGTATTAAGTTTTAATTGGCGTGAAAAAACTACTTTTGCATTTTAACGAAGTAGGATAAATTTGTTCTTTTCGGGCCCCTATATTATTAGCTCATTTCCCCCAGCACAGTGTACTTTTTACCGTTCTGACGGTTCAGGCCCAATCTCCCACATGAATGTCTCTTTAGGATCCCTAGAACCTAACAGATTTCCCGCTTAATAGGCCAGACCCTGAATTCCTTTCTCTTTTTTACAAATTATTGTAGGAATCATCAATTCCTTGACTTTTTTACTTTTGATTTCTTTCGGATCCTCTCTCCCTGAGAATAATACCTATCACTGCTTGATATTTTCTTTGAATCTAATTGATTTGCGAGTATGCATCATCAATTAACAAGTTATTATTGGTATTTAAATCCAAAGCTTTATGATTAATCGTCTTCAATTCTGGCCGCAGATGCCTTGAGTACGTGTTGGACAGGTATCTAGGCAGCGCGGTCAATTTGACCTCCATCCGAACCATCCGAGTGCTGAGGCCATTGCGAGCCATCAACCGAGTTCCCAGTATGCGTATTCTAGTCAATCTTCTGCTGGACACTCTGCCCATGTTGGGTAACGTTCTGCTCTTGTGCTTCTTCGTCTTTTTCATCTTTGGTATTGTCGGCGTTCAATTGTGGGCTGGCGTGCTGCGTAACAGATGCGCACTTAACATTCCAGAGCTGAACACATCGTGAGTTTATGTATACTTTTCGATTTTTAAAGGAAAAGTATTCTTAAAAGCCGACTTTTCACTTTATTTTTTCATGTTATTCCCTTTTACTTATTTTTTATGATTGACGATGTGACGTTATGAACGAGCTAGTTCACATCCAACATCATCGAAGAATAGATTCATGATTATCACTGTAAGAAAGAAAGAAAGCAAATCATTTAATAAATCTTGAAATGCACATTTTCCAAATGATATTGACTTTGCGTAGCCTGACTGATAATCAAAATTTCCGCCGGAATGTTAGCTTTAACTAAATCGGGATCCTTTGAACAATTTCCCCGCCACCGTTTTTTGAGAGACGAAATAAAAATACAGTAATTAAATTTTAGGTATGAATTAAACAACCTTTATTGACTTATGCACAAAAAATAAGCTACTTGTATGTACAACTAGTTGTTAGTAAAGTTTCGTTACTGCAGCTATCATGGATTGGCTAAAAAACGGTGACGGGAAAATTGTTTAAAAGGTCCCTAAATCGCCGTATCTAGGATTTTTGCAAGTGGGGCGGTACCCAACCCCGAATAGTCAAAAATCTGCTATTCACATGCGAAATAGCGGTTTTTCGTCGTTTTACATTTTCTACTTTTATTCAAAATAATTTTTCAGGCAGGATGTCTATTAAAATTTTTGATAAGCGAAAAATTTATTAAAGATCATTCAGTATAGCGAAATTTAGGCAGAAAAACGTTTAGAAAGTTGAACCAGTGCTCAATTTCCTGAGTAATTAATATAAATTTGAAAAATGAAGATAGACGGTAATCAAAAATTACTTCAAAACATCTATCAGACGGTGGCCAAAAATTACTACAAAAAGACCCATTAGACGGTGGCCAAAGATTACTAAAAAATTATCTAATAGACGGTAGTCAAAAATTACTATAAAAACATCTATTCTTAGTTTCTTTACTGATTAATTTTAATTTTTTGAAAAATTTTCTATAATGATTTACTGAACTAAAAGAATACTCCAATATGGTGCAACTGTGCAACTGGGTTCCTCATGTCTTTAATCAATGAATTAAGACTTAGCTTAAAGCTGGGTACTGAAGGCTATGGTCTTATTCAGCTCTACGTAGCTCGCTTTCTGTCAATAAACTTCAATTCATCATTTCTAACTATTAGTAAGTTTTCGCCAAACACAATCTATTAAAAATATTGAGTGAGAAAAAAGAATATACATTTTAAATTATTTTCAAGTATGTTTGACAGAATTTCAGAGTTTTTCCGGCTCGCTTATAATTGACTGAATTTCAGGTTTATTGAAAAGCTTATTTCCAAGAAATATATCCCTTTTGTGCATGACAAAATTAAAAAGTTTAGACAAGATTCATTGAAGTGAAAGCATTAATGAAATTTAACTCTTTTATCCATTTTTGATGAATGTCTTAGAAACGTTTGACGTGTCGTATCGTCTTTTTTGTATTAGTGCTTCGATCCAGACGCGGAAATACTGAAAAAAATTTTGTATCATAAAAACAGCTTGTGTTCCACCTGTTCGAATGTCCCATCTGTTCGAACGTCCCAAGTGTTCGAATGTCCCACCTCTTCGAATGTCCCATCTGTTCGAATGTCCCACCTGTTCGAAATTCCAACCTCTTCGAATGTCCCATCTCTTCGGATGTCCCACCTGTTCGAAATTCCCAGCTCATCGAATATCCCATTTCTTCGAAATCTAATTCAGCGTGTAGCGATTTATGCTACCTCTTTTGCGTGTTTTGCTTTTTTTGCCTAGTATATAATAATTATTTAATGTTTTTTGAGAAGCAAAGTCCTATGTTCATTCGCAGACTTTGTTTTTATTCTTTTGTGAATTTTTTTATTAAGAAATTACTTGTTCCTGAAGAATAATGTATGGTACATAGGCGTGATGCCTGTACCAGTTATGCATGTAAGGGAGTCAGGAGGCCTAGACCCCAAAAGTAGAAAAAACGAAAAACGTTATGCAAAAAATGAGACAAATTGAAAGCAAAAAATGAGTAAAAATCAAATATTTTCCATCAAAACTGCTTAAAATTTCAACCGAAAGCATAGAGAAAGCTAGTTATTATCACATATGGTTATAGGCGGGGTTTGGGAGTTTTCATTCCCCCAAAAATCCCCCCCCCCCAGATTTTCTATTTCTTTCAGAAATATCGCAAAGTGCACAGATTAAGCGTTTTTCTAGCGATCTGATGGCTCGAAAGTCTCAAATTTTCGACACTTCGCGCCAAATTAACGCCAAGCAGTCATTTTTTAATTATATTTTGGCCAATTTAAAACAATTTTTCGTTTTTTTGCAAATTTTTAAGGATTTTTGTGCTCTAAAAAGAAGGAGCATCGCCAGAAACGCTTAAAAATTGCGTTTTTAACGCATATCAATATTCGCCTTAGTAAAAACGAGCTTTTGCACGACCCTGGACCGAAGAGAAAAGGAACGAATTCGTCTTTTTTTAAATCATTTTCTGAGTCATATTGCATACGTAAATTATTTACTCGAAAGTAAGCTGCTAAATTTTCTAATTGCCTCTGCTTAACGTCGTCGTCTACTGGCGGCAAAACATTTAACCAATTCTGTCATGCGTCCGCAACTAAATCTGCTGGAAGCAGCGCTAAGGCCTTTAACAACTTGATCCATCGGCGGATATTGGATTCTTCATTCTCGTATAGAATTCATCGTATACTTTGTTGTACTCGTACTTTCGAACAGATGGGACATTCAAATAGATGGGACATTCGAAGAGATGGGACATTCGAAGAAATGGGATTTTTGAGAGAATCATTGCATTTGGTGTCTTTATTCGAAGAAGTGGGATTTGCGAAGAGGTGGGACGTTCGAAGAGGTGGGACATCCGAACAGGTGGGACATTCGAACAGGTAGGATATGTTTTTCTTAGTTAATTTTCATATTACATTACTCTGCGAACACCTGGAACATTCGAACAGGTGGGACGTTCGAGGAGGTGGGACATTCGAAGAGATGGGACATTCGAAGAAGTAAAACTATGCCTAAAAATAGCGCATAAACGCTTCATTATCGTACATTTCTTTGGTCACTTAATATTAAATCATTATCTTATTCAGATCCTTACTTGAAATTGCCGACCTGCCTATTTATTATTCTTCCGGCGAAACAGGTATGGAATATTTATGCTCGTTACCGAAAGATAACGGCATACACAAGTGCCCTGGTTCATTGCCAACAATGCTCGATAATACGAGGTAAACTCCAGAAAAGTGGGTTTAGCAACAATTTAGCATTGAAAATAAGCAAAATGCTCAGGGGGTCCCCCACGTGCATAGCTGGTTATAAGTCATAACCATAGGTGCACCTCGTCGGCAATCTGTTAGGTCAGCCGGTCTAAATTTAAGCCAGAGAGTAAAGTTTTTGAACATAGATGGGCAGCGGTTAAATCTTGAGGTCCGAGGAGACAAAGTTGCTAACAGTATCACCAAAATATAATTATGGAGGTTATTCGATTTCTTGAGGGGTCCGCCAGATTCTCGGGGGTTCCGAACACCCCACGCCTATGTGCGCTCTTGAATCAAAATGACCTATAAATGTTAATTCGCGTTAATTCGCAGTTTTGGTCATTTTCAAGCATTTTTGCTGAAAATTCTTGATTTTGATTATGTTTGTATTTATTACGTTTTATTTTTGCAGAAAATTTCTAAGTTATTCAGTCTGGAGTCTAATAGAGCCCTAAACTCCCATATGCATATCTGATCTTAACTGTCATAAACTGTGTAAATATTGAAATTATTTTGTAGACGCTCAATAAATCATAAATAACTTTAATCTTATATTTTTTTGAGCCAATGGGCAATCGATTCACTGCACTAGTGGTCCTAACGAAATCGTCGTTTATTTTCATATTATTTCAGGTGTAATTTAACAATAGATTATTTACTACGAGATAATTTTACGCAAAGTAACACTTCGTGCATAAATTTCGGGCAATATTACACAACATGCCAGCCGACCAACAGAAATCCATTCCAGGGCTCTATCAGTTTCGACAACATTGGCTTTGCATGGGTTGCCATATTTTTAGTGAGCTCTGAAACGTTTAATCTAATTATTAAATCATTATCATATTTTCTGTGATTGATCATTTTACATAAAACCAGTGTAACTCTGTCTTTCTGCGAATCGTCTATTAGATTATTTTTTACAGAAAAATTTTCCCATATTTTGTTACATTTCTAACGAATCAAAAAAGATAAAATGATAAGGTGAAAGTGGATTATCTATAAAAGTTAATTTGTAATCAAAAGATTTCTATTTCCTGGTTTTTTCAGGTAATTAGCCTCGAAGGCTGGACAGACATAATGTATTATGTACAAGATGCTCATTCCTTCTGGAATTGGGTCTACTTCGTTTTGCTCATTGTGGTAATTGATCAAATTTTAAGAAATGAGAAACAATGTGCGTAAGACTCACTTTTTCCGACAGATTGGTGCTTTCTTTATGATTAATTTATGTCTGGTCGTTATTGCGACTCAATTCGCAGAAACCAAACGACGAGAAACTGAGCGAATGTTAGCCGAAAGAGCCCGGTATTTATCTTCAAGCACGCTGTGTAAGTCCCATTTATTAATGAATCAATTAAGATAAGAAACGTATGATTAATGAGCATGATTGTCCACTGACAATGTCTTTTTTATCTTTGTAAGATCGTTCACCACGAAATCTTTCTCACATTTTAAGAGTGTTAAGCATACATGTACAACATGGGAATTCTGGATGGTGAGGCCCAAAAATTTTTCAAAAAAGTTGAACACAACATTTTTTTAGAAAATTTCGAAAAATTGAAAAATTGAGTAAATGGAACAAAAACTAGTCTAAAGATGTGCATATGGTGCGAAGCGCCGAAAATTTGAGACTTTAGAGCCAAAAATGAGCTAAAAACGCTTAAAATGGCACACTTTTTTAATAATTTTTACGAGAAGTAGACGCATGTGACGTCACAGAACGGGCTGATCCCTTAAGACTTGTCTCGTCGATAACTTTTGGTATTGAAGCTGGATAACTATGGTGCCTCTTGCGTCAAGCAAACCACGTTGATCTTAATCGATTTGAAGGTAAAGTTATTAATCAGAAACGTCGTTTTTTAATTCCATCTGCAATTAATTTCGCGTCAAAACACTAGTTAAAGCAACAGTTTTTGGAAAATTGAATATTTCAAAAACTCTTACTAAATTTCTATTAAGCCGCTAGTGATGAAGTTGGCAATGATAGTGTTTATCGAGCTATGGTGAAGTATATCGCGCACTTAATACGAAAAGCCAGACGGAAACTACTTGTTTACTACCATCAGTGGCGAGAGAGGAGAGCAGAAATGAATAAAAATGAGAAGAAAAACGGGAAGCATTCTTCGGCGTCGAATTTATCTTTAACTGGAGCGTCGAACCCGTCGAATCGTGATATCTAGAGAAAAGAAGGGCAAGGCATACAAGGAAACGGCGCTTTCGTCAAAAAAGAATCGGAAAAAAGACGGTGCAGCTATCAATAACAATAACAATCACAAAGATCAACTCAGTCGGAGTGAAGGAGGAGCCGAAAAAATTCAGAAAGTGGAAAACTTAGATAGTTATCACCAGGTATTAAATTTACTGCTTTGAATGCTCTGTTACCTTCATCAGTAGCCAGCAGGGGCAGATTTAAGGAGAGAGCGATTGCCCCCTATCGGCTCAAAATAGTTTGCGAGATAAAGAATGGAAATCTATTTTTTAATGATTTTTGGTAATCGTTGACCCTCAATTCTCAATTTTTCCGGCGTTTAGCGCCGGAAAATCCTATTGGATACCTTTATTTACTTTCTTAGCGACCTAAAAGTCAATTGTATTATCAATGAATAGCTTTTTCTAGCAGGGAAGATTTTCACGACTCTTTGACTGGAGTTACATTTTTTAATAAAAATCCTAAAAAATTTTGGCACCCTGCGTCGATAATGAGCTTTTGTTATAGTGCTCAAATTGCATTAATACAGGAAATAGAGCAGCAATTCATGTCTGTTAGCATCCTACTACCTAAATTTCACAAATTTTCCGACGCTTCGCGCCCGATTTCCGGTAGTGAAATAAATGTAACTATTTCGCACAGAATTGCGAAAACTTTGAAAAAACTAGACAACGTAAACGGTAAAAAAACTATTTCGCATGTACATAGCAGATTTTATGACCTGTTTCTGACTGTAACGTCATTTGATTCATTTTTTTGCATATTCTGTGCATATCTGGGCAATACTCCATAAACAAAAGTTGGACGGGGCGACCGGGTCCTTTGAACGGGGCTGTGTTTTGTACAGAAAGACCTAAAAATCCAACTTTTGGACCCGTACATCGACTTTTTAAAGCAAGACAATCACTTTTTGGACCCGAAAAACTCGTTTTTGGACCTAGACGACAACTTTTTGGGCCAAAAAAACTGTTGATGCTGGAAAACCATTTTCTATACCAGAACACTTTTTTTAAATGGACAACTAGTTTTCGGACCTGGACGACAACTTTCAACAACCGCTATTTAAACCAAACTATTAACGACTTTTTAAGCATTATTCCGATCATTTTTCTCCTCAATGATAGTATTATTATAATAAACGTGACCGCTCTATCTATTCATACCAGGTATTATTTCATATTTTTTATTAGTACCTCAATTGTTAAGGCGTCGCATTTTTAAGACAAGTTGCCTATAGATATGCTGAATTTTCACAGAATCCACTTCATCTATTATCGTTTTACCCTAAATTTTGTAAAACTTATTATAGAATAATTTACGACCTTTTGTGCGATGCTTCATCATTAGATACACTCAATTTTCTTAGGATGCGACTAAAAGGGCCAAAAAGGAAAGTATTCAAAAAGTAACAGGAAAGCACAAAAGATATCGTAAGAAAATGAGCAGTCAACTAGTAATAGACGAAGCAACTGGTCAACTGGCGATTATTCGGAGACCTTCGCTCTCGCCCTCTTATTTAGTGCAATCTCGACGCGTGTCAGCAATAAGTCCTGCATCATACAGCATAGGCTATCAGAGCAGCGTGCCACCTAAGGCTAGCCCAGAAGTTTCCGAAATTTTGGACTCGCCCTATGGTCGCACTTCCGGAGTCGCACCCACAAGGTAAAAGTAGGTCGATGTATTTTTATACGCTCCAACGTAAGTCCGAAAAAAGGTTAGTCATACCTTGCGAAACAAATTGCACATTGTAGAAACATAATGTCCTGCAACAATGATAATTTTTGTAAAAGCTTAAACACTTCACATAATAATTATTTTAGATACACATACTAATTTTTTTAGAATCAATAGAATATCATCTGCCTTACTTAAGAGCGTAGACGTAATTTTAACCAATAATTACGTTTTCACTTTCATGGTTGCTTAGGAAAAAATCTTCGTATAAGTAAAAAGGAACAAGTCAAGCAGCAAAGGCTTGCAATAGCAGTATCTGACTATTGGTGCACGCATGGCCGTTCTGCGGAACATCTGGAGATAGAAGACTTAAGATTTACAGCTTTTATCGAGAAGCCTTGTTGATGTTATAAATCTAGAAAAAAGCTGCATTAGTAGCGCTCTGTATAACTTCTATCATTTATATATAGTTAAATTTAATCTGTTTTTGATCGAAATTTCGCTTTTTATTTGCTCCATAGAGTTTTCTCTTGTAATGGGCGTGGGTCCTAGTCCTTCCTATCTGCTGCATCTATACATATCTGCTTCGACACAATTCGTGATAGTTGGCACTTACTTTCTGTTTTTTCTGGCAGATTAAAGGACGATGCTCATTGCACTTATTATTTTTATTATTAATATTATTCATTATTATTTTTTGACTTTAATTTTATTATTATTACTGCAGCCGAGTTGTCAGTATTTTCGTTACCCGTGCCTGATAAACGCGTATATTTTTTGTCTAGTTGATGACGTTTGGTTTTTAGCAATTCAATCGATTCTGTGTTTGTGTATCCATCTGCATTGCCACCTGCTGTGGCGGCCAGTGGCGCAGCAACGTCCTTGCCAGCGACTCAATTCTGTCTTAGTCCACAGTCATTAGCCACAGCGCCTTCGCGAATCCGGTCATCACATGACTCGTCTGCGAGTTACCAGAGTGCTTTAGGTGGCGAGGATCCACAGCGCCACCAGCTGCGATTTGCTCCAGTGGTTACAACCGCCGCCGAGGATGACGAGCGACGACATTTGTTGAGTGTCGACCGCTTGCCGTCGGCGAAAAACGATCAAAACTTTCTACAAGAAATGGTAGGCTATCAGCCTTTTACTGTGATAAGATCTCTCTCGTCCGGATGCGCCTTTCTTAATACAGCAAAAGCCAGCTTAATTCGTATTCAGAGCAATTTTATGAAGCTAATACTGTAGAAAATGATGGATGATAAAATGGTGTAGTCCTAACGTTGCCAGCATCCCAATAATGCAACTGCGAGAGCCAACATTTCCACCACGAGTTCCAACATTGCCACCATCCCAACATTTCTACCTCGCCACCGAGTGTCTCTACATTTCCACAATGACTCTTGGCGTACAACCACATATGGGCGTTGAGAGTTAGGCGGGGAGGTTTAAACTACCTGAAAATTGAAACTCCCTAGAGACTGATAAACCTACCGTAACTATGTTTTTAATGTTTTTTTTAATTTTTGCCTATCTAATTTCCTCCCAGAATTCAGATGTGCAGATGACATAGCGCACGCATATAATTCAAATGCATTATGTACATATCTTATTTTCACAGATAAATATGCACGTGATTACGCTCGCCAGGGAGTGGTAAAATCAATAAAATCTGTGGTCAAGGAGGAGCAAGATCTTCAATTTTCTCTACAGTGGTGCTATGTTGCAGTAAAAATTCAGAGAGGGGATCTGATATGGTGCAAAATCACGAAAAAACGCCCAAAATGCAAAGCTTATAGGTCTGCCGGACTCTGTAAATTCGAATTTCAAGGGAGTCTTACCTCCTTCCCCAGCCCAACTCCCATGTGTGGTTGTACGCCAAGATTCATTGTGGCAATGTTGAGGCTTGCTGTGGCAATGATGGAATTGGTGGCAATGTTGGGACGGTGGTAGTTTTAAGACGGTGGCAATGTTGGGACAGCGGCAATGTTGGGACGGCGGCAATGTTGGGACTCGTGGTTGCAATGTTGGGACTCGCGGTGGCGACTTTTGGACGCAACCTTACATGGGCGTGGGGGCCTGGGGTATATAACCCCGCAGATTACTGTAGACCCCAGCATTCTATTTTTAGTAATATTTTTAACGATTTTCGGCAATTTTTGGCAATTTTTGTTGATTTCACTCCCCTCCAGAATTTTCTTGCTGCCCATGTATGGACACGGCCAATAGAATGATCTCATGAAAAACCTCGTTACTGTGTATGCAATTTTCAAGGTACTCGCATAGCCCCACTTTTAAGCACTAGATTCAAAAAAGGACGAACTTATTTTCGAAAGATCGTAATTAATTGCATTTTCGAATCTCTTTTCTTTTATTTGAATAAACCCGTAATATGTAAGGGCTTTTTGATTTCAGTGCTAGTATCCTATTTCAACAGCAACGCGTTTTTAAGACCGGCTTGAACAACACCTAAGATGAAGTTAAGATAATTTATCGTGATTTTAAAACGATTTCAAATAAAGAACCTGCCAAGTCTCGAGCAAAAAACCGTAGTATCATTATTATTATTATTGTATGTTAATTATAGGATTCTATTTAATATTATTTTTTTCAAAATAAAATATTAAATTAAAGAATAAACATTAATAAGTTGTGGATTCTCATGATTTGATAAAAACTGTGAGGTAATATTCATTGACAACGTGTCATTGACAACGATGCATAAATTAGTGGAGACCATACGTGGGCAGCAAAGAAAATTCTGGGGGGGTGCAAGATTTTTTTGAAGGTCGAAAAATGGCCCTAAAAATGGTGGTATGGCGATAAAAACACCATTTTTCGACGTTTCTCATCAAGCACTATCCATTGGCATCAAAAAATTGCGAAAAAACGAAAAAAATTTTCAAAAATTGAATTCTGGGGGTATTTTGATTTCGGGGGGGGTATTTTGGTTTCTGGGGGTGCATACCCCCAACCCACGCCCAGGTGTGGTAGAGACCACTTTGTTCATGAGACAAGTTATTCGCTATTTTCGGAGCCTCTCAGCTTTTCGACTGTTAGAAGTTTCTAATTTAGGTTCCTTCAACAAACTAAGACTCAAACTGTCAAGATAAGCTAAAAAGTCGACTTATAACTTCTCTTGAGCTATCATACCCTAAAGTATGATCATTAACAAGCACTGTAAGTTATCCGGGCTATTTTTATCTAAATAGGAATTCGGATCAGCATTAGGCTCGAAATTATCTAATTGAATTCAAGGTCCGCAAAATCAGAATGCAGCTTTTGTCGGAACAGATCCAGTTTGAATTTTTGAAATTTTTTTCAAATTCTTAGCATCACGATTAAGAATTCATATCGCAGTGCATTTATACACACACTTTTCAGCGCACAGAAACAACGAAAGACAACATTTCGGACGCTGATAACAGCGTTGAGGCTGACGCTGAATCGCCGTCGTCGTCGTCGTCGCCGCCGTCGGAAAGCGGCGAAGAGACTGACGACGAAGCGGACGACGAGGACAACGATGAAGATGAAGGTGTCGGTGGTGGAAGGGTGATCAACGGTGCTAAAATGGTTGCTGAGCGAACTCACTGGAAATTGCTTTGCGGACGTTTAAAACGCATACAAGATCGAATAAGAGTATTCGTCAACGGTGACCATTTTACCCGCGGTATTTTGGTAGCTATTTTGATCAACACGTTAAGTATGGGCGTGGAACATCACAATCAGGTGAATACTTGTACCTATAGAAGCACAGCATGGTCGATTCGGGAGGTCACTTAATATGAGGCGGGGTCAAAAATTAGGCTTTTTTGGATTAAAATGACCTCAAAAACTGATATAAATGCTAAAATAGTGTCAAAACAATGTTATTATACAGTTTCTTGTCAAATTCAATCACTTTGCGAGAAAGATTTCAATTTTTTCCATTTTTAACCTTCACTTTGCCTCATTTTTTCTTAGAACCTATTTTTCCATTCTAGGGGTCTAGACGCCCCCAAAACCCCATATGCATGTCTGCTTTATCCTAACCTAATCGGCTATCTTGTGCTATTGTGTAGAACCAAACGCGTTTCGCTACTATTATTCTATTAAACAATTCATTTTAAATTATTGTACGCATCACTGAATAGAAAACGATTCGTTTGGATTAAAATGGCGGCCTGTTTAGATAAAAATCATTAATATAATAATAATATTAATACCAAATATTATTATTGCTACTGTTATTATTATTACCATTTCTTGGATGCATTGAGTTCGGGCCGGTTTCACAACGGTATACTTTGTAAAAGTTGACTTCGGTCGCTCAAACCCGACTTTTCTTGCAAAAGTCGACTTTGAAAAGTCAACTTGAAAATTGGGTTTCACAATACGACCTTTGACTTTGACTTTGTCAAGTTGACTTTGTAGCTTCCAAAGTTGCCCCTGACAGCTCAAACAATCTATACGTTTGCTTCATAAATATTTTAACTCAACCTTTTTATGTTGAGGAATAATTTGAGGTACGGTTTGCTGAAATGGGCTTAACTTGATAAAATTTGGTATAGGTCAATCGTCTCCTCTGCAAAGGCTGAAATAGTTTGTCCCTTTGCATGCTAAACAGATAGAGCTACTGCTTTTTTTGTACGAGCCTCTTTGTATATGCATGTACAAAGATCTCTAGAAAAAGTCCTTGTTCAATTTAAAATTTTTTGCACATATAATATACAGATATGCTATAATGTACACATTTTTGTATAAGAGTCTGTGATCATCGACTTGCATGCTGTCCAAAAAGTGCTACTTCGTCCTAAATTCATTTGATGATAATATAAGTTCGGCGCGGGGCGCCGGAATTTTATTATTTTTGATTAAATTTACACATAAAAGTCGACTCAGCAAGTTAAAATAACTTATATTACACAATCAGAAGTGATACAGCAATTGCAATATGAATCTCATAATAAGCACTTTGCTTGTGAATTCAATGCAACAAAATTAACAATTAAATTTTATCTTCAAACGGCAGAAAGCAGTGCAAAGATGTCACATATTTTTTATTTCCGGTATAAAATCTATTTAAGCAGTTGAGATAGATGTATAAAGATGCTTTAGTCTGTACAGAGATGCTTGAAATTGTACAAAGATTGATTTTAAACTATTAAAATACACTCAATATCAGTCTTAATATAACTTATCTACAATCTCCGAAGAAGTGAATTGAAAATCTATATTAGAGCAAATTTAATATTTAGAATGAGGTCGTCGTAAAAACATACTAAATAAAGTATGACTTTGGTTCCAAGGAGCGGTCCGACCTGTCTTTGAAAAACGTCGTTTTTCAAAGTCGACTTCAGATGTAAAGTCGACAATGAGACTGAAGTACGCTTTGTGAAATCGAAAAAGTCAAAGTTGGGTTTAGAAAAGTCGACTTTGCCTTCCAAAGTCGCCTTTAGCGCCAAAGTACGCATTGTGAAACCGGCCCCACATGTGCTCATCTCGGGATAATCAAATCGTGTCGCATTCTCTTCCTTGTTGTTTCCGAAAATCGAATATCATTCATGGCAATGAAGTCAGATCGTCCGATTTAAATGGGTTAATCGGAACGGGGTCGGTCGGTCTGTTTACGGATCAGCTCTGAAAAGAGTATGATTATTCAGCTTTGATCATAAAAAAGTGCTCGAGACAAGGAAATAAAAGAGTTGCCGTATGATTAACATGAGATCTTTGATATTTTCTTTGAAGTTTCAATTCTAATCACTTTTCGCCTTAAGTTCTTCCGAAAAGCTCACATTTTTCTAGAATTTTGGCGGCGTGGCCTGTGAAGGCTAAATTTTTTCATATCATAGGTTGAGTCTATCGTCAGTTTTTTTCAAGTCGAAAATCAGTCGGGTCAGTTTTAGCACTATTGAAAAAGTTTCAATTTTCACATCATATCAGATTTATAACTTCAAGAGTGAGCGTCAAATGATTAGATGAACTCCTGTTGTGAAAGCGTTTCATTGAAGGCGTTTAGAAAGGGCAAACGTTTATTCTCCAGTAGCTAATCTGAAACTAGCTAATGCAATGAAACTTTACAAAATTAGGCTGGTGTACATTTGCGCTAAAAAATTCTAAAAATTGCAGCTGATTACTACTGCGAAAATAAAAAGTGAACACCAAAGCAGACTTGAAACACTTGATCCTTCTGGAAAAAACTCATTGCCCTAGAATTTTATCATAAACATTAAATTTTGTACTACTCACGAGGGCAAGGTTTATATGATACTGAAAGCAATGTTTCGTGTTAATACTGCACAGTACAATGCACTTAATTTTGTGTTGCGTTGCGACCATACATTTCCTCAGAATCAGAAGAGTGAATCAGATTTGAACATAATTTTACATTCCTTACTTTAAAATATGTAGGTAAATACTAGAAGACTATGCTATGGACAAAATTTCATTTCAATCAAGCTAAGCATTCAGCGTGCTTTGCTGTGCTTATGTTTAAGACTGTAATTTGTAAGTAAATTAAGTCCCTTCAACTATAGTCAACCCTTTTATCTGTCATTAATTACTGTATGATGTTCAGAGAATACCTAGAACATAAAATGAAGAATATGAATTAAAAGTCCCAAAGTAACTTCCAAATTAGAAGATTGGCTTAACAAATAGTGGATAACGCACTGTGGAAATGGAAACTTGACGAAAGAAATTTGTTGTTGGGTTTGCTAATAAAGAGTGGTACAAAAGTGTATTGTGCAATACATTTTTGCTATCATGCTCTGGGATAGTTAAGTCATAAAAGCATGAAATGTTTTTTTCAGATTCTCGGTATTCACTGAATTTAAACTAAAGACAAAAGTTGCCTTTTTCCCCAAAACACTTTGTTTGTTTGCTCAAATGGTTATTTGCTTTAAATCGATTATTTATCATCATTTAAGCCCCATTTTCTTACGATCATTATGGAGTACACCAATTATTTTTTCACTGGTTTGTTCGCATTTGAAATGACATTGAAATTGCTCGGGGAAGGATTATCAGCCTACCTTACTGATGGTTTCAACGTTTTCGATGGAGGAATAGTAATACTGAGGTAACTCGTAAGCTGGCTAATTGTTTTATCCGCATTGTATGAATAGTGTAGTCTAAACGGTACTCCCCGCTTTAAGATCTATCAGGTCATGATTAGTGCAGCATTATATTTGATAATCGAAAAATTTTCTATTATTTTTTAAAAATTGCCTTATTAATTTCTATAATTACTCATAGTCGTCTGAATTGGCGTTGTTGTGACTTTCCAGTGTAAGCTTAACAGTTTCTTTCTTTCTTGTTGCCTCACGGAAGGTACATCTTTCGACATTTTAAGAGCTTTTGATCAGTGCAGTATAATATTTTATCAGCCTTATTTATAATGTTTTCTCATCAATTTAATGCCAATTTAATTCTAGTGTTTGGGAATTATTCGAAGGAGGTGGAGGACATTTGTCAGTTTTGAGAACATTTCGACTCCTCAGGATCTTAAAATTAGTTCGCTTTATGCCTGCCTTAAGATATCAATTAGTAGTGATGTTGCGGACAATGGATAACGTCACCGTCTTCTTCGGTCTGCTTTGCCTCTTCATTTTTATTTTCAGGTATCTACATATGTGCGTTCCTGCATAGATCTATACTAATTTGAATTTCTCTGCTTGCGCACTCTGAGATGTGATCCAATATATATATATGTAATGTTCTTTTGCAGATTTTTATTCGAAGCTTTGCTTCAATTTTGCTTACGTTTTTTTAATAGAATTTTCGACTTTCTGCGCTAGTGGGATCAGGCACGTAGCTCTGGGGGAATGGGAGGGTCCAAACCCCTCCCCGAAATATAGAAAAATCGGAAAAATTTGACTTTTTAAACGTTATTTTGTGCTATTTTTGGCCTTTTTGGGCTTATTCCCCCAAGATCGGTGTTGGTCTACCCAAAATAGGACGGCCAGCTACGTGCCTAAGTGGGATACTATCTTCTCCGTGTGCTTCTGAGCTGCAATTCAAATTTTTCATTATCACAGTCACTTTGGATATGTCAGCTGATAACAAAACTCCAGTGCTTTTGGCTTTAAATACTTGCTGCACCTCACTTCAGAAAACTTATGTTTAAAGCGTCGTCTGGGTTGATATCAAGAAGGTTACTAATATTTTTCGGAGAATTTGGTAAAGATACATTATGACTAATAAAATGGTAGACGCCCTTAGACTCAGAATGACTTGATTTCTCCAAGTGGTAAAAATTTATTCTAGCCTTGATTATAATCAGCAGATAGCACTTCTTCTCTGACTTCAAACAAAGAGCGCATGCGAAAAATTTGTTTCAGCATTTCTTTGATACTTTCGGTCTATTAAATTTTTGTGAATTTTGCATGCATAATGGAAAGACAGCTTAATGTCATATATATGAAGATATTTATTGATTTTTGGTATATAGAACAGATTTGCGATTTTCAAAAATGTTGATTTCGACTGGTCGTACTCGTGACTACAATTCACGTGTGGGTCGGGGTTATAGACCCTCAGAATGCAAAATGAAAGATTTTCTGAGAAAAAATGAGGCAAAATAATGGCCAAAAATCATTGAAAATTGAAATTTTTCTTTAAAAGTGCTTTAAATTGACCGTAAACTATATAATGAGGACGCTATTTTAGCGCTAATACCAGTTTTTGAGGTCGTTTTGGCCAAAATAAGCTAAATTTTCGACCTCCTCTAGAGACCGGCTGACCTCCCACTAAATCGGCCATGCTGTGCATCGTGCTCGCGTCTCAATTTTGCCACCGTCCTAACACTGCTATTCTAACTTTGTGCACTGAGCAAGGCATGCGCACACGTGATGCACACAACATATTGCTGGAAAAACGCTAAGCTTGCATTTGAGTTATACATATGTATTACATAAGTAATAGATAGACTAAAATTATGTAGCTGCATTTTGTGCTTGCATATCGTAAAAGAAAATAAAATAAGTGCCGTTCTTGTATATAACAAGAATGATTTTCTGCTGATTTGAAGGATCGTTAATTTATATAATGATTTGCAATAACGAAAGAAAGCAATAAATTATCCATTTTCATTTGAAACGCTCTTGGGAAAGAAAATAACGATGTTTTTGAACGATTTCATGGATTAGTAAAAGAAGGATAATTATCTCTAATAAAAATCAGAGATGAATTCTCGGCACCTTACGCCAACTATTCATTTAATTTTGAACATATTTTGTTTCAATTATTTAAAAATTTTCCAAAATTTTTATGTTTTCTAGTGAGTGAAAATTTTTAGGAGACTTACCTACCCACAATTTGTATACTGTACATGTATGCTTAAAGTGGCGATTTTATGAATCATGATGGCAATCTTAGAACTCGCCGAGGCAATTTTAAGACTAGAGGAAATGGTGAGACGGTGGCCTTGCTAGAAATATGCACAGCATTGCCAATCTGAAGGGGGTTAGCCGGTCTGAGGGGTTCAAAAATTGAGTTTTTTGGGTGAAATGATTTGCCTCATTTTCTCAAAAAGTTTCCAATTTTTAGATTCTGGGGGTCTAGGTCTGACATGCACGTGGGGGGTTGTGGGGGTCTAGACCCTCAGAAGGGAAGAATTGGAAATTTTCAGAGGAAAATGAGGCAAAATGACGGCCAAGAATGGATGAAAATCAAAAATTTTCTCCATAAGTTTTTCAAAGTGACCAGAAACTGTGCAATAACGTAGTTTTAAGGCTATTTTAGCGCTTATACCATCTTTTAAGGTCATTGAAAAAAACTTAGTTTTTGACCTCGTGCAGACCGGCTGACCTCCAGATCGGCCTTGCTGTGCATCTGTGATCTAGACCCCCTCCCCGACCTTCCTCCACGTGCGTGTTTGTTGGGACTATGCCATTTAAAGAATAAATATCTGATATTTAATTTACTTGATGCTCTAAGGCTGTTTGTTGTGCAGGCTTCAGCGCACTTTTCTTATTCACCGTTTGTCGCAGTGTTTCACTCGCACAGCTTTGAGTGTTGCCTTCTCAAAAATACGTCGACAATAATAAAAGCATGATGCCTTTTTGCAGAAGCAAAGCAAATAATAAGTCGTTATCAATATGAAAATCAGTCGGATGTTGCATGTGTTGTCAGATAATCTACCTCTTTTTAAGGCGAGCCACTTTTTTAAAATCATTAGATTAAACTTAAGCCTCATCTATACTCCACGCGAACCGTGCCGAAAAGGGGTTTAGCAGCCACAGTGTGCCTAAAAATCTGTTTATCCGCGCGAATATTCTGTGGCTAAATTCGCTCGCCGCGCTACGTCATGCATCTATACTTTACGCGGCGAGCTCGCCGCGTTGACAAAAAAGTGGCTCTAAGTTGGCGCTTAGCGCCGTTCCACCGCCGTTTCGCAGCCGCTTCACGCAATGTGTTCATATTTCTGCGAATTGCCGCTCTGCTCGTTTGTCGACACCTCATTTGCATTCGCTTGACTAATGTGTCGACTCCGGCATCTCATTTGCATTCGCAAGAGCAATCGGCTTTTAACTTCTGCAGCGCGGCGGAAAAATCAGGAAAAAGCTTAAAATAACAAATTTTGGTCCTTGCCGCGCGGTAGAAGTATACATTGAAAAGCGGAGAAAAAATTTTGACTTTGGCAAATTTGATTGCGGCGCGGCGACCGCGTGAAGTATAGATTGACTGGCCGCGCTGCGCGATTCGCAGGCTATCGCGCCGCAGTGGGAAGTATAGATTGGTTCGGCGCGGAACTTCTGCGGCGATCGCTGCGGCGATTTCTCGTCGTACCACTCGTCGCTTGGGGTACAGATCAGACTAAAATCTAAAATAAAACTACCAAAATGGAAGAATCGGTTTCAGCAATAATAAAAACCTTGCACATTTTCGTTGTTCATTGACGCGCATATTATTTGTGATGTGCTTGCCGACTCGGTTTTACTTACTTATTTTTCGATTTCTGTTCATTTACGTACAACAATCTGTCCATCTATCGTCTACGGAAGCCACTTTTTGGACTCAAGTTCGAATTTTTCTAGCATACTTGGTATGAACTTGTTCGGCTGCAAATTTTGCACATTCAAAGATTTGGGCAATGGACAAAAGATGCGCGAATGTGAGAGAAAAACTTCGATACGCTGTTGTGGGCACTCCTGACCGTATTTCAGGTAGATTTTAGTAATTCAAGCCCAAAGTGCTTTGAAAAATTGCATCTAATGTACATACATACTAACGAGAAAAGTCGACGGGAGTACAGCGCAGTTTCCTCATTCGTTTCATGATTTGTCATTGTGTCCCTTGCATGATGATGATGCCATTTTGATCTGCTTAATCACCTTGTTTTCACTTGCACGAATTCCTATATCAATTACTGTTCGTTTTTTTTGTTTGCTGCCTGAATTCTATCCTTTATCGACATCATTATGCTGACATTAGTGACTTTTATGTGTCAAATAAATCAAAAGTGGATGAGATAAAATTTGATTAATATATAGCACTATATTAACCTGATGATAAAAAAATTAAGTATGAGTCGGCCACGCGCATCATATAATGTTCAGCGGAAAAAGTCCCGTATTCAGTTGCTTTTATCTTAATGTTTACTATATTGTCTAAATATAGAACAAAGGGTCAAATGTCCTGATGTGAACCTTCTTACTATTTCAACCGCACCATTTTTTCATTAATTTAGACTCTATTTTCTGTTTTTTGCATGTGTGGAACCGGGTTTTAATTCTTCTGTGGACTAGGTTCGAATACGAATTGTTCCTGAGACTTCGTATCAAAACGAGGGTCAGGTGTTTCGTGCGTAAACACTACTGGAGTCAGCCCTATATCAAGTAAGCCCACGAAGGAAAGTCACATTTTTATCATGCTGATGAAACTGGTGAAATTGTTTTGAAATTAAATTTGAAATTGTAAAAAAGGTCCCCCTGAAATTTGCATAATTTCTTGGTATTTACTATTAGTTTGTCCGGTAAGATCTTAGGAGATTCTTAACGTACACAGCTTGCTGGGGATGGTAATTTTCGGTGGTCGCTTTTGCATCAGTAAAGAAGATGGCTCGCATTGTACATGCAAGGACTTGCTGAACCGGAAAAAAATTTGCGATTGCGCTAGAAATAATTTCGACAATTTTTTGCACTCTAGCCTTACTGTGTTTCAAGTAAGAATGTGCATGTAAAACAATTTACCTGCATGAACGTCGTATCTGTCTTATTCATTTAAGTATTTTACTTGCACTATTTCTTATATGAGGTGTTAATTGAAATAATAAAGAGTTTATTGATTTGTGTGAAATTTTTCTGGAGTCATACAGCGTAAAATATGATACGGAAGCAAATTTTAAATTAAAAGTATATGTCTGGAAGATAAGGGCTTATTAAATTTAGTTTTTGTTGAAAGACTTAGTCGTGAAGAGTCAGCCGGGGAAGAAAGACCTGTAAGTATTAGATTATCAAAATACAGCCGCCCCATCAAGCTGCATCGACTCCAAAAACTAATTTGATAGAACAAGAACTACCTTTTGCACCGTTTTATGGATGATATCAAGCGTATTCCCCATAGAATTCATATTTTATCCATTTTACGACACTATTGTCTCTTTTTTCCTGAAATTGTGTATTTTGTTTTGTTGTTCAATAGAAGACTTCGAATTTGCCTGCTCATGTTTAAGTAAGGATTAGTCGGATATTTATGACAATTTTCAGTTAAGAGAGAGCATTGATGAAAAACAATATCTGCAAAGTGACAGATGTAGAATTATATTGGCATAACCCGAGAGGCTTGGTCGAGTAGAGAGATGATGAAAACTTCAGAAGATTTTGATACATTGGATTAAATTATTTAAAACACATAAAGTGATATTAAAATTACTTAACTTCACTATTTGTGATCGACTTAAGTTATTTATTAGCCATTATATTTTTGTTCCTGGCCATGTTTTACCTTATTCCATAAAAATTTTCTTTTTTGCTCGATAATCTAAACTCTCGAAGCCCTAATTTGTGCACATGTCATAGAGCGTATTCAATTTATAAATATACACATTGACACTCTTTCGAATATAATATTACTGTTTTCTTATTTATCCTTTTCGTATAGTTAGCATGCCGTGTGTATTTTAAAGCCGCTTGTACTGCCGTCGACTTCGCGTAGATTTATATATGACTACAAGTACTTCCATAGTATTTTTAATTTATTCAAAAGCTTTTTTTTAAATTTAATGTGCATAAATAAAAATATAAAAGTGATTATGAAGTCTCATATAGTTTTGTCGACCAAAAATAGGGAAGACCATCCAAAAACTTGATATACTGTAGAACATTACTCTAGTCGTATAAGTTTACTACACTTTTTGTAATCATTTTGAGCTTTGAGCACTAAATTAATTTTTTAATTCAATTAATTAAATTAAATTAATAAATGAAATTAATTAATTAAATATTCAAAAATAATTTAAAATTAAAATGAAAATAAAAATATAAAGAAATGAAAGGATTATAGATTTACGACTATAACTGCGTCTACTCGATTATGGAACCTTATTAGACTTTGTTAACGTACAGAAAAATGCTGATCCGGTCTGAGCATTATTGCTTTTGCTATTTTTGTTTTTTATAAATACGATTCCCGAAAATGTCCATAATTACTAGCAAATGCTACCGATACAGAAACAGCTGTCTGGTTATATAACATAGTTCTTTATTGGTCAAAGTAAATTAGTAGATTGGCACTTAGCATCGGTGTTGATTACAAGATTTTTTCTAATGCAACCTGAGTTTTTTTGGCTTTTTCTTATGTATGCTCAACTTTATTAAAAACTAAGTAAGCATTTGCATATTGATCAGTGCTTTGAATATAAGTATGATGAGACGGTGATGTTTTACAAGCACAATAGTAAATTGATGGAAGTTACGCTGAATATCCAAATATGTCATTTTGAAGTTTTTATCCATGCGTGATCTTGGGAGTAGGGGAATTAAACACCAGGAATTTTTTCACACCCTCCCCATGAACTCGCGATTTTCTAAAAGCACCCGGTAAATTCGCAGATAAGATACTATTTAAAGCGTTTTTAGCTATCTGTTTGCTCAAAAAGTGTCAAATTTTTCGGTGATTCGCGCAATATACTGATTTTTAACTATATTTCTTTAATTTATTTGAAAATTATTCACTTATTTCGAAATTTTTCATTCTTTATGCTCTAGAACTATGAAGCATCGTCAGAAACGCCGAAAAACGATGTTTTTTGACACATATCCGCCATTTTTGAAACCAAAAAGGCACTTTAAAATTTTAACACCCTTCAGGATATGCTGTGCATGTCCACTTTTACCCAAAATTTATTTAATCAGCTTTCGCAATATAAAAGCAAGGCCTTTGCTGTCCGTGAACCTTTTTCTCAATCTATTTAATCCGTGAATTTTTTATTCAGAGAACGAAAATCGTGCAAAACTGCTGACTTTGGTTATATCTTAAATCGCGTTTTTCTTAGCACAAACGACGAATGATAAAGTTGATTTTAAATGCATTGAAATAAGAACGGAACGAGAAACGAGGAACAAAATTTTAGTTTTCGTTTCTCATCTTTGTTTCGTTTTTCGTTTGTTTTCTTGTTTTATAAGGTATTTATATGTCATTGGATTTTCTTTTAACTTCAAACCCAGCGAATTTTCACGGAAACATGATTAGGTTGTTTCGCATAACTTAGCGCTTTCTATTCAAGAATTTTCAGGGACAGTAAATTAGTAGTCTGCCGAGCTAAGATAATATTGACCCGTATTTACATATATATTAAGTTCAGCGTTTTCCATAAAAATTGTTCTCATTGAGTGATATTGTATGCATTCAGATACTTACTCAAGAAGACTGGAATATTGTGTTGTTCAATGGAATGGCTCATACATCTCCGTGGGCAGCTCTGTACTTTGTGGCTTTGATGACGTTTGGAAATTACGTATTATTCAACTTGTTGGTGGCGATATTGGTTGAAGGATTTCAAGAGAGCAAAGAGGTTAGTGAGAAAATTATGGAATCGTATTTTTTCTAGCAACGAAACCACTTTATGCTTATTATAAAAGCGCTAGATATATTATGTTGAGATTAGTACTTTTTTACAACTTCTCTACTTTTTTCATAATAAATTTGTTATTGAGGAATAATGACAAAACTTTCCTCGAATGAATTTTAAGCTTACACAAGATAATAAGCACACTTGAAACGTGTTAAAAATATTTTTTAGTCAAGTTTGGCATCTCTTCAACAACGCTAAAAACTCGTATTGGTTTAAGAATCAGCGTTCCAAATTACAATTATAACTGATTATAAATAATTTACAATTACAAGTATTTTTTACAATTTGCTATAAAAGTCAAATGTTCCATTGTTTTTTCACCAATTCAATTCATTTTCTTTTTTTTACATTATAAAACAGTTCATTATAGAGGATTGAAATAAATTCACTGGATTTTTTCAGGAAGAACGACGTTTGATTGAAGAAAATGAAAAGAAAATGACAGACGAACTCGAACAGTCGAAGATACGCGAAGAAGAATGGATGTTGTACAAAACGCCAAGCCAAAACATGATAGCCGTCCCGATTGATGAAGACGACGACGAACCACCAAAAGAAAATATATGCACTTGCTTTTTGAACTCAGCAGGAAAAGGTTATTCGTTGATTAGTCTATTTCAAGAAACCTTGTACGTACATGAAAATAAATTTTTAGCGCTCAAGGAAGTATCTACAAATGTGTTCTGCACGTAGCTGTGGGGGATGGGGTGACTGGTCCCCCAAAATTTTGGAAATAATATTCCTTACAAGGGTTCCCTAAAGGAAAAAGCTTAAAATTATTGAAGCGTACATGATGAATATATGTATCAAAATTTTCTAACGCGTTGCTCAGAATTATTTATTGCTCGTATCCAACCAGACTTGAGTGAAAAACAAGCTAAACAGTTTTTTAGTGGGGTCAAATGTATAAAAATCATTTGTGTGACCATTTCATTCAACATTTTTTTGAATATCATAAGAATCAATTTTAATTTTTTTTAATTTTTGAAAAATTTTTCTTTGATTTGTATAGAGCTCGCTGAGAAACGCTCGAACACACTATAATTTTTGCCTGTCTACGAGTGGTTGTTGATATATTTGACTTCAAAAATTTGCTCTCTCTCAGTTTCAGACAGCCAACTACGTGCCCGGGTCTCTAGGCAGCCTACAATAATACAACTGTGCACAATAAAATTTTGATTGCTTGTTAACTTATTTAGCTTAAATCACATTTGTAATCGATTTAAATTGATTCAAAAATTAATACCCATGCACAAAGTTTCGGGAAATAGGCTATAGTTTCTCATCAAATGCAAAACCTAACTATAGGTATTGTAGGCAATGGAAACGGTGCTTCTTTGTTTAGGTCTCAGGCATCTCATTAAAATATTCACGTAAAATAATTAGCACGTGTGAAAAAGTCTGTAGTGACCGAGAATTCTCTACTAATGCGGAAAAGTGCATTGTCATGACTCGAATAACATTAGAGCAATACTCAAAACAAAACCATAGTATTAGTAGGCCATTCTAAAATAAAGACAGTGGCCCTGTTATTCGGCGTAAAGCAACTAAAGTCATCAAAAAATTATGCAAAACTGTTTGATGGATGGATTTACACGTTATCAATATGGCAAAAATACTTATCATATTTTACAAAAATAATCTTTTAAGCGTGCTTATTTTCAACAATAATAAGTGTCAATGACGCTAACAACAAAAAATTAAATAACTTCTATTCTCACTCAGTTATTAGACGTTGGGTTGCCTGAAACGAAAGACGTCAGCAAACGTTTAGTTTTAAGTGTACTAGTCAGTTATGTTTCATCCGGGTTTTCGCCATTTCGATGCTCAGATATCGCCTCTTTTAGCGTAAATTTTTTAATAGTCACATGGCTCGAACCTCTATTCTCGTTCCTTCTAATTGGTAGTCAATATCTCTAACCACTGATCTATCATAGGCCCAAAAACAAGAGGAGCTTCCAAATTTTTGCAAAAACGCTAGAATCTTGGGCAAATTTGGCCACTTCGAGCAGTTTTTGATTTATTGTTAAAGCAGAAAACGAAATTTAACAACTTAAACTTGAATAACCAAACTTCTAATTGTTCTCGCAATCCCGGTCAGGAAATCCAGGCTATGGTCCCTTATCAGTCGGAGCTCAGTGGTCGTTCGACTACTTGTTAGAAGGTCCTAGATTCGAATCCCAGCGACTTCAAAAAATCTACCTAAAAACACAATATTCTAGGAGGAAAATGGTAAAAATCCGGATAAGGGTCTAATCGACCTATACCATTTTGAGTTAATTTAACATAATTTAATTCAAGAAATAAATATTCCGTTATATAATTCGATAAGAAAATATTTTTATCGATACATCAATAATTTGTTGGAACCGGGGACGGTAATTTGGCCCATAAGTTATAGTACATTTCACGAAACCTCATATACATGGATAACAATTTTTGATGCAATGTAAATTGGTTAGAAAAGTGGTTTAAACTGTAGTACGGATCATGATTTTGTGCAAGCAATCGATTGGCACAAAAATTTCAGTGAGTGTACAAAAATGGTTTTACTGTAGGATGCCTAAAACCCAGTTTTATAGCCGTTACTTTGAGCGATGAAAATTGATTTTCACGCAAAAATTTCGTTAAACCATAGAATCTTTAAAAGCTTGCATAATGTGCCTGACTTAAGGCTAAAAATTTCAAAATTAAAAATGCTGGACATCTGCCAAAAATACTTATTGTAATCTTTTTTCATGAAGTCGTTTATTGCTGAGCGTTGATAGACAGATTTTTGTTCGGAAATGGTGCATTTATTGCATCTTTCAGCCACTGTAAGGTCAATTATAATGATTTGAATTCATTCTATGTTCCCATTAGCACTTCTGTTGCCATGTCGGCACATTTAGTGAAGTTAAACATCCATTGCTTGGGTAAATAACTTCCCGGAATTCAGATTTTTCTTGAAATTTACTTTTTCGCCCGAAATTGAATAGACATATTTTTCTTAGAGCGGATTCTCTCGTTGCCAACTATTTTGTATCCGGTTTATCAACCAGTGTCAGATGGTCAGAGCGGATTTGCTAAGCCTATTCTGAATGGTCAGCAAAAAAATTACGATAAGGCAAACAAAGTGCCTACGCCGCCTTACATCATTCAAACGGCGCCAACGCCACAGCCGTCGCCTCGTTTGCCAAAATCCGCTTTGGATTTGTCTAATGTCGAAACTTTATCATGCAACGATTCGCGCTCTGACATTGCCATAGAAGGCTTAGATTCCAATTCATCGGTTTGTTACCTTTAAAATACTTGTTCAAATAATTTTTGACCCGCTTAATTATGATTTTTCAAAATTCGTTCGCCAAAATTATTACCCATTTGCAAAGCAAACAGGCAAGTATAATTGTTGCCGAATCCCCATGCTGTAGCCGGCTGTTATTCGTCCTGCAACACTATTTTTTACCCTTTTCCGATTCGAAAAACAATAACATTTTGCAAAGCTCAAGTTAACAGTCAGTCCGAAGTGTGTTAAGGATCTTAAAGAAATGTAACTTAGAAGCGAGGAATAAATTTAGCTGAAAAATGCACCGACATCCAGCTGTAATAATTTACATGACATGCTAATTTATGGTCTGTTACACATAACTTTGGACATAAATTTTAATGATTTTCGTCGACAGTATGCCGACAAATGATAATTATATATCAGATCAATGCTATAATAGCAATCTGTCAGCTTATTGTCGGGGACAATTTTTAAAATTTCTGCTAAAACTTGTGTGAAAAAGACTATATTTAATTAAATGTAGAAAATTTCTTTCTTTAGGATTTACCCTGAAATTGTTAAATACTTTTGAATTAGCCTAATTTAGAATCATACGAATAAATCGCGAAAAGCACAATTGATATAGCAGCACCGAAATGTTTAATTTATTGTCCGGCGCTTCGCCTTGGATAATACATATTTGTGTGACATTTGTTGACTTGTTTGGAAGTTGCTGAAACCTTATCCATGTGCTAGAAACATAGGTACATAATCATTAATACACAATGGAAATTTTTGAAATGAAAAATTTGACTGACTTTCACAGTTTTTATCTAGTCCTTCAGCAAGGATATGAAACTATTTGGCACACCACATTGTCTAATAGTTTCGGTTTTTGCCCCAAAAGCATGGACACATAATGTAGAACAATAATTTATGTGATGCTCAGCAATTCGTGAGCCGAAATTTTCGGACTTTCACAATGCTTCGCACCGGATTTTCGTATGAATGTTGTTGTTTACAGAGCCACTCCTGGTTAACAAGTGCAAGCCAACCCAGCGAAGCTCGATCGGCTGCTACGGCGCCGCTAAGAGCCTCAGGCGTGACGTCACAAGCAGCTGACACGAAACTCCCAAGAAAGCTGACTGTTCCAATGGCGGTGGCATCGAGGAGTCCAACGCCTCTGACGACATCGTCTGCGCCTGGTAGTCAACTGAGCGAGAAATTCAATGCGCCTTGTTCGCCGCTCAGCTTAAGGTATGTATAAAAAGTATAAAACATACTACAAATAATATCTAAAGATTTGCTTTGCGAGTAATAATAACTCTGTCTATAAATATCTGTAATAGAGACTATCGAAATGACATGCGTAAAACATGTTAAACAATAGCATTTTCTCATCGTCCGTTTTAGATACGCATGGATAATACATACTTGCTTTCCCAGACACGCGCGAAGGGTCTAGCCCCAACCAAAATAAAAAAATCGTAAATTGTTTGGAAAAATAAGGCAAGAATGAATGAAAATTAAAGATTTCCTACAAAAAGTGCTTCGCATTAACCAGAAACTGTGGATTAATATAGTTTAAAACTATTTTAGCATTTATATCGGTTGTTGAGGCACTCTAAAATGCTCTCTGGCTGACTCCCGAAGTAACCGATTGTCCTGGCCGTCCAGATGTGCATCTTTGAACTTGCGCCTTTAGCGTGACAATTTTCAGATGTCTGTAAAACCAAAATTATCTGTAATTTCGTTGAATTTATCCATATTTACCTTAAGCTTTCAGTTTACGCTGACATAAATTCTTAGGAGAAAACCACAAGGTTATGTGAAAGACTAAATTTAAGCACTAAAACTTGATGTAAGAAATAAAAAACCTAAAACTTGTCGTTGCATATTAAAGGCGAAAAGCAATTTTATGCCAATAAGAAAAGCATAAAGTTGCGTGAAGTAGATTAGTTCAAATAGCAATAAGCTATATGCCGCAGCTTAGCATAATTTTAAGTAGCCTAAGGCAGGAAATAGTCAAAAGCACTAAGTAAGAATGTAATATATTGGTTTACTGACTTTTGAGGACCATTTAACCTTGCTTTCGTTGCATGCTTTTACTGTCTTGTTTTTATGCTTCACTGCCTTCTTTCACTCCAGCAGTGCAAGTAATGCATCAACGCGCAGTAAGCGCTGGACTTTCCGCCAAGGGATTTGAAAAAGCTTAATTTGCATATTTTATTTCTTTGCTGTCCATTTTTCGCCAAGGACATTGCTCTGGGTTTTCTGGGTTTCTTCTTCCTTCACTTACAAAATTTCGGGCGGGTCCGTCCTTGCGCTTACGCGCTATACGTGCAACTTACTTGCATCGGGCTTGCTTTCTTTCCATTCGCTTTTTCCATGCATATCGTGCGCTTATTTGTCGTCAGACCAACCGACGGCCCCTGCACGTTCTACTATCCGCCAAAAAGACGCGCCTCCTTGACGCCCGTCCGCGAATTAGGCATTTCGCATCTTAAGCCACGTCGATATACGTCTTGTTGCGGACCGTCTTGCGTCGAGTTGCAGCAAACGTTCTCGAACCGTCGTCGCTCGCTGCGTCTGTATTCGGCGTTGCCGCTGAACAATTTGACGTGTTTTAGAGGCAGAAGCAAATCAAATTTCGATTACGATGATGAGCAATGCAATGCAATAAAGCCGAATCGGCGACTTCGTCCTTCCGTGAGCGTTCGGATAGCGCCGGCCGAAGCGGGGCTGAACCTATCATCAGGCCAGTTCAGCGTTGAGCAGTATGAGCCGAGCCTGATGCCCGTGACTAGACTATCTCTGCCTATGCATTATAGTCAGGTCATCCAGCCCCTGCGAATTTATGCAGGTCCCACGGCCGCTGGAATTCCCCGGGCGTCGCCGGCGCCTCGTCGACGCAGGTGCGCGTATCACTATTCGTTTTCTCTTCCTCTTTCCTTTTTTTCGCTTTTTTCTTCTTTCTTTTCTTATTCTATCTCAAATCCAGGCATCGTATATATACTACAACTGTAGTACTATCCCTGCTTCCTTGACTGCATTTTTCTTGTTTCAACTCCGCTTCTTTTGACAGTTTTCGATATTTGCTGTGAATTGTGTCTTAGTCATGTGTATATCAATTTATCCACAATCGAAGGATGAGGTATAGGCACTAAGATGTACAATTCTTGTTAATGAGTCGGTCTATGGAAGGATAAATTGAGCAGAAATATACAAAGTTAACATATCGTGTCGAATGACTACTCGTACAAAATCGGATTGAACTGTCACTCCAACCGATTTGCTCTAGTAGAAGCTAATGTTTTAGGCTTTGTCAAGAAATCATTTCACTGTTGCCTAAAGAAAAACCATACTGGCCAAGTTTCTGTGCGTTAAAAATTGCAGGTTTGCTTGGCTCACTCAAGTATCCTTTCTTAATGCTATCATAAATTTTTGTTTCTTGGATTAAATTTGGATGAAATTTAAGTGCACATTGGTCAACTATTTTGACAGCTTTGCATAGAGTTTCATTCAATTCGAACAATACGTTCAAATGTTATACATTTTAACTTGACTACAATTTATTTTAAGTGATTTGTGCAAAACCTCTACTGTATTCGAGCAAAGTTTTCATTCTCTTTTCCACAAGGGAACACAAGACAACGCATCAACTCCAAAATACCATAGTCTGTTCCATTCCAAACGGCCCATTTTCGCCTAGAAGCTTATTACTGTAGCAGAATATTTTACGGGTTAGGTTGTTGCAGCAGTCAGTTAGATGCGCCGCATGTTAAGCAACGCTCATTAAACATCGAGAAGAAGAGTTAAGCAACCTGCTCTTAAGAGAGCATAATTGAAGATGCCATTTGTGCAGTGAAAATCAATTACAGTAATAAGGCTTTAGCGAAAAATGAGCCGTCTGAAATGGAACAGACTATAGCAGGACATGTCCTGTAAAATTTTGATTCAATAAAGTTACTAAACAAAAAAGTTGCATTTGTTTATATCCAGGGAATGTGCTGGCCAGAGCATCGTGTGGACTTACCCACCTTCCACGAAATTTTTAATTAAGCCGATCACGCACAAATTGGCGTAAATGTCGTTGAGCGTCATTTTCATGCATAAGATCAAGTCATCCTCGAGGCCACGAGCTTCAACGTGTAGAAAGAATAAGTTGCAATATTTCGAAATAATAACTGTTTCGCCGAAGAAAAATAGACAGATAACTCCACCTTCTCAAAGTGTGGAAATATTTGCTCCACTCGAACGTTCCCAAAAATTTCTCGAAATGAATAGTGGTCAGTGGTCACGTTGGAATGCATATATTAATTAAAATGTATTGTTCAAAGAGAATAGAACTTTGTGACAAGACAAGCTATCATGACTCTATTAATGTATCGTTTATTCGCTTGTTACGAAGTTACAGCAAACAACTGAGTGAAAAAGCTTCCGTATTCATACTGCAATAAGCTTTCGTGTGACCGAACATTGCCCTTTATTTTTAGCTATTTTAATTTACTCGCTTTCGTTATATTTTTAACTTTGCAAGTTTGATCTTTAGTACATTTTCCGCTGTACAAAATCAACCATCACCAAATCACAGTCATTGCAATGGTGGGTTATCCGAATCTTTAAAAACAGTATCCTCGAGTCGTCTGCGGGCCAAAGATCAAGCAAATCAGGCGCATATAGCACTTCCTCCAGCAGTTGTCGTCCAGCAACTTGGAGCGCCTTCTCAACCACTTCAGAGGTATGCACACTTACTGCAGGCATGTTTTTCATGTTTACTACATCATAGGTAGCGCGTTAGCGCGTACCTATAATATACTTGGGTACCCCCAACACCTGGGCACTCCCCCTACAGCTATAACGGGACACTTCTGGAAGGTGCGGTTTTTTTAAAAAGAAAGATAATAAAAAAATTCGCTGCCCGTGTTTTTTTGTTTTTCTTGAAACTCAAAATTGACTGTGTAAAGAAGGTGTAAAGTTTTTGTGTAACGTTATAACATAGGACAAATTTTGGGACCTTTTTACTGCGGCATGTGGACAACTGAGTATTGATGACTCGAAGGATTGAACAGAATAGGATAATAGAGGGATGAATTCTACAGATGACACTTTTTTTGTTTATTGAAATTCGCATTATTTATCGAACGGCAGTGTAAAGAGTGCGAAAATCTGGGGGTGAAAAAGCACTTTTTGGTCGAGTTTTCAACCTTCCTATGTCCGATACTAACTCCGGTTATGAGGTTTTTAAAATGTTTTCTGACAGAAATGTAGAGCGGATCAAGGGCTACATTCTGCATATAAGCAAAGTCTTGTATGCTCTATGGTGAGTTAGATCCTGGGGTTTAAAGTTTACACTCTAGTGGATGGTGTAAAAAAACGGATTTTAACTAAGATTTCTCTGCCAAATATTTCCGCTCGTGAGTCAGTGCAAATCGAAGACAGCATTAATAAAGTGCCTCACAGGGGCTAAACATCGCAGCAAACCGCATTTAAAAAACGCAATATTGAGTTATTTATGGGGGTGTAAAGTTCGAAATCAGAGGTAAAAAATGGGCTAAAAAACACGTTTTTTCCGAAGTTTGATTGATAAATCATGCCAAATAATTTTTGCAACAGAATTTTGGCACACAGGAATGTACTACGATTTAAAAGCTACAAATTGTACCAAACCGAATTTCTTTAAACTCAATGGGGAGTTCGGTACGGAATTTTAAAGTTTACAGTGTTCTAAATGATGGAAAATACGTTTTTGTTGCGTTTTTTTGTTCGCCACTTTCTCCGTCCAGAAGTCGGGATAAGTCTTATAGAATAAAAATAAAGTGCTTTATATCGGGTGCATGTCAAAGCAAATTGTCTATACATTAATATTTAGCGAGTGTAAAGTCAAAAATTTGGAGTTTTAAATGCGTTTCTGTCTTGTTTTTTCTGCCTGCTTCTCCGGTTACGAGTCAGGGACACGTTTATCAAGTCTAGAAATGGACCAGGAATCAAATTTGATATGCCAGTCTGGCGCATATGTTAACACTCTACGGTGTTGTAAAGTAGTTTACACCAATTGTTAGTTTGCCCATAGAACATTATGTAGACTTAATTTTTTCATAAATATTAATCGTTATATCGGAACAATATCAAAATTACGAATCTGACTAAAATCTTCTTTACACAAGGTGTTTACATGAAGTTTACACTACATATATATTTATCTTCGTTTTTGAGCATTCCTGAAACCTAATTTTTTCTTGGAGCCTAGAAGTTTTCAAAGGATCAAATGTGAGACGTCACGTAGGCGCGTTTGTTTACATCGAACAGTGATGTAAAGTAGTTTACATTCATTGTTTATATGTCCTCAGACCATTGTAGAGACATAATTTTTTCATGAATGTTGATCATAATATCCGAGTAATTTTTTACACTGCATGTTGGCCTTTGTTCTAGAGCATTGCAAAAATCGAAATTTTTTCCTGAGATATAAAAATTTACAGGGAATGAAATATATACGTCAATTGGGCGCGCTTGCTTACACTCAGCAGTATTGCAAAGTGGTTTAAACCTAATGTTTATTGTCTTTAAAACATTATGGAGACTCATTTTTCCATAAATGTTGAAAGAAATATCGGAGCAATATCAAAATTACGAATCCGACTAAAATATTCTTTACGCTATGTGTTTGTGTAAAGTTTACGTTACGTGTTAACCCTAATTCGATAGACTTGCAGAGACTTTGTAACTGAAGTCAAGAAATTTTCAAGGATTCATATGTGAGACATCAATTAAGTGAGTTTGTTTACCCTCAAAAGTAATCTAAAGTGATTTAAAAATTATGTTCAAGTGTCCTTAGATCATTGAAGAGATGTAATTTTGTCTTAAATGGGTTGCATTAAAGTTAAATCTTTCTTAGCCGTGTTTATAATATGTTTCACAAAATCTTGCACATGGAGAGCTATCGTTTAATTGATGTAAATTGCCTGCAAAAGTGGTTTAAAATGAACCAGCAATCACACTACTGTGCACAGAAGTCGACAAAGATATACAGCTTTATTGTAATCATGTACATTAATAAGCCGTAAACTGTTAGTATTCTCTACACCTAGTAGTTGTGTAAAGTTTGCACTATTCATTTGTTGTTAATATGTAGTCTATACTACAAATTTATTTTACTACCAAATCAAAGCGTTAGTGTTCCTTACATTTGATATTTGCGTGAAGTTTTTGAATTTTTGCCGAAAATCTTTGCCTTCTAATTTACCAACATCCCGCCTTTTCCATTTTCTTGAAGTTTAAAATCTTTTATAATTCTCTCATAATTTAATGGTAGGTTTTAACTTTAAGTTTCTCTTGGTTTACAACTCTCGCTTAGCAAGCTCATTTTTCAAAACTTTTTCATAGTGATCAGATTAGTTGCGTTTAGTTTGGAATTGGTGGACGGTCGTTATTTTATTACTCGGCTTAAATAAACCAAGTGACTATCTTTTGATTATTTTCTTCATCGCAAATTCAAACACTCAATTTTCAATTTGAAAATTGACCCAATTTTCAATTTGAAAATTGATCCAATTTTCAATTTGAAAATTGAAAATTGGGTGTTTTCAATTTCAAAAGTCACAACACATTGTGCTTGTGTATTGATTGAGTGAGGATTTGCAATGTGAATTCGTTGGTTAAATTTTTGTGCTTGATTATAAGTGAACTGCACATTAAGAAGAAATAACTTAATGCAGTTTTAATTTGAAAATGGATGGTGTCAATAAGGTTGTCTTGTTTAAAAAGGATAATGCTGATGTTAAGAACAATATTGTTTTCCGCGTTCTTGGACTGTTGTCATTATTGTGGCATGTTACTGATTGTGTTTACTGACTGATGTACTGAAATCACGCTAATTAAAAGTAGTGTACTAGCAAAGAAAAATGCTCCGATGGAACAAAAAAGATGAATATACTTGGAATTGTGGATTATTATGGATGTAAAAGGAGGGGACTAGGAAAAATCTACCTAAAGTCGGAAAATCTGCTAAAAATCACACTTTCTCTAAGCAACGCAAAAAATCGATGTATATTCTGCGGCCTCTAAAAAAGTGTCTTTTTAAAATAATGTTCGAAGTTTCAGATAAGAGTGTATAAACGAAATCTATCAAGGTTACTTTTTTAAATTGCTGGCACCTGATTGATAGAAAACTAAGAGGTATTGTATTTAAAGTTGTTTTGTTTTATGAGCATTATAGCAAGCAAAGCAGGAGCCGATTGATTAGTGCACACAATCGTTTCGGGCATGCTAGTGTATCTACATTAAGTCTGTTTCAAGTCAACTTACGTGTTTCCTACTGTTTTTAACCAACCATGTCTTCAATTGTCTTCGATGTTTGCTATTTCATTCAATTGGCTTGGAAGACTGTTAGTTTACTTAATATCATTTCCCATAGCTACTGCATAGCTAACGTGCTGCTGTTTCAATCATTGTTATGGTTGAATATTTATTTTAATCTGTTGGCCGCAGAATATACATCGATTTTTTGCGTTGCTTAGAGAAAGTGTGATTTTTAGCAGATTTTCCGACTTTAGGTAGATTTTTCCTAGTCCCCTCCTTTTACATCCATAATAATCCACAATTCCAAGTATATTCATCTTTTTTGTTCCATCGAGCATTTTCTTTGCTAGATATGTTCATTTAACGGACAACATTCTATGGATGTTAACATTAACAACCTAACCCTACATTATCGATTGAAGTTAAAGCAACCAAGTCTTATTAAAATTCGAGTAAATCAGAGACAAAATATAAAATAAAAATGATAATAATAATAATAATAATAATAATAATAATAATAATAATAATAATAATAATAATAATAATAATTAATAATAATATTAATAATAATAAATAAAATAATAACGTAACTAAATCTTGTTTTATTGTGTAAAGCAGCTTGTCTCTAGAAAACTTCTAACTCGATGTCTCCCGATACCTCTACATGTGTACATTCTGTGTAGATATGATTTTTGTCATGTTTTCGAGAATTTTTCCGTTAAAATTCTTAAATGCACATCCTATTGAACTCTAAATTGATAAAATGTCTCAAGAATAAATCAGCGTTAAAGCAGTGAACACGGTGCTGAATGAAAAAATATTTTATCGACCTTGCATGATACGATTAGTTGGCGAAAAAAGCTTCAACTCTCGCTGTAGCTCAAGCCGGCTTTTCAAGCATTGGCGTGACTTCAGAGCTTTGAAATTAAATATTTTTTATTCCAATTCCAGAGTAGCTATTTTCCGGCATGGTTCTTTGAATATTCAATCAACGGAAAGCGCAATTGATTCTCGGCAACCTTACTTTCATGCCCAATCTGCGAGTCAGCTTGGTCGGCACCGGAGCCGATTGCACAGTTGGGCTGGCCGATTCCATGGGTCTGGACCGTGCGATTATAAGACAGGATTTAATCCTTACTGCAAAATCCACGGTCGCCGGGCTATGCTCGAAGCCTATGCATTTACATTCTCAGAGGCTAATCGCGAATTGGAGGAAAGAGCAAAAAAACAGGAGCGAAAGACCGTAAGTTGTCAAATTATTTTTTTCCATGCTGCGTACTCATAATCCTGCATTGAGAATGGCAGTAAAACTGAATAACAAGATTAGTACATTTTTTGGCTGTACATTTGTTGATTCTATGGCTCCAGCTGCTCCTGAAAGTTATATCAGTCATGCATCAGTGAGTCACATATGTTATCTACTTTGTCTCTAAGAGTAGATTAATTATGTTGATTAGAAGAGCTGCCTACAGTATATCAGTGTGGTGAGAGATATTTTATCCATAGTTTACATCTCACTATTTGTTGACTAATCCTTGAAATTTACAAATTTTGTGTAAAGATGTACTAGGCCCGCCTTTTTTTATCGGAACCGAACCTGGCATGCGATCATATGACATATCCATGCTGGTATTTGTCATGTAATGTACAATAAAATGATAATAATAATCATGATAATATGATAATAAATAAAAAATATTTATAATTAGTACGCATAGCATTCTTACTCCAGATGAGATCACATTCAGATTAGAAAATTTCATCTTTCTCATGTCGAATACTTCATGTTGCCTATGATGATAGCATTGTAACTTTCTTCACTTAGTCTTTTAGCTTTTTAACTAAGTAAGTTAATGCTCTTGAAATCAAACCGGATTAAGAATTCCATGAAAATTTAATTTTCCATTAGGGGTTTTATGCAGCGGGAAATATATTGTGCTGCTTCTGCTTCTACTAAAGTTGCAAGCAAACGTGCAGTGGATTTTGGGGAAACGACTAATTCCCTAGTGTATATATGGTATGAATAAGACCGGAAACGTACAAAACAAAAATTGAAGACTTTTTCGCGAAAAAACTGATTGTAACCGACTCTCTTTTTAAACCTTTCTGACCTAGTTGGGCTACACCAAAATTCTGAGGGGTGCAAGATTTTTCAACGGTCAAAAAATGGTCCTAAAAATGGTGGTATGGCGAAAAAACACAATTTTTCAACGTTTCTCATCGAGCACTATCCATTGACGTCAAAAAATTGCGGAAAAAACAAAAATTGAATTCTGGGAGGGGTTATTTTGGTTTCTGGGGGATATTCGGCCCCCACACGCCCACGTGTGCTTTCTACCCATTTTTAAAGTAACACTAGTTAAAAAACTCGATGATCTCCATGCCAGGCTGGCCCCAGACCGTAAATCCTACACAAATGCAACTGTGACTGTCAGTTATAACTCGACACTAGTAGCATTTAAGCAGCTTCTTCAGAGATCAGACAGTACAGATCGTAAATTGAGTATAGTTTTTGTTATGTTAAGTTAATGTTGATGACCTCTTTTTACTTCCAATCAAGAATAAAAGCTGATGAACCTAGGGTTTGCTCTAGTGGTGACCAGATATGCACGTGGGGTTCTGGGGGTTTAGACCCCCAGAATGGAAAAATTAAAACTCATGTGGGGAAAATGGGGCAAAATGAAGGCCAAAACGGATGAAAATTGAAAATTTTCTCTAAAAGTGCTTCAAATTGACCAGGAACTGTGTAATAATGTAGTTTTATCGCTACCAGTTTTTGAGGTCATTTTGGCTCAAAAAAATCAATTTTTACCCTCTCCCAGATCGGCCATACTGTGCACCTATCGTGGCGACCATAGATGCACAGCACGGCGGATCTGCGGGATGGGGAAGGGGTCTAAAATTGAGCTTTTTGGGCCAAAATAATCTCAAAAACTATTATAATCATTGGGATTGCGTTAAGACTACTGTATTACACAGTTTCTGGTCAATTCAAAGCTCTTTTGAATAAAATTTTCAATTTTCATCCATGTTTGGCCTTCATTTTGCCTCATTTTCTCGAGG
>JAVLUZ010000154.1:39676850-39803769 GCA_036768485.1 Mermis nigrescens | reverse complement strand
TTTTTCTCTTTTTTTTGATTTTTTTTCAACAAAATTAGACCACCCGTGTTTCGACTACCCACCGGCACTTGCTCTTTTCAGGGAGATCCGGCATGCAGGCGAGAACAAAACAAAACAGTTACCATAACCATCATACGAACAAAACAAAATGATGTCTTGTCCAGTCACGCTGTGTTTCAAGACAGGTACTGGCCAGTGGAACGAAATAAACAAAAAGATTGATCAAGCAAAATGACGTCTTGTCCAGTCACGCTGTGTTTCAAGACAGGTACTGGCCATAGGAACGAAATAAACAAAAATGATGGTCAGAGGGTTGAATAATAAAATAAGGCACGAGGGTAAACAAAATATATGCAGAAAAAGACTAAAAGTCATACGGCACGGTAGAGAAATTGGGCTTTACAACACGTTTATTGTAAACTATTTTGTACTTTTTTGACGGCACCTTTAACTTACTTCGACACCTTTTTTTTTGTTTTGGATTTTTACTCATTCAATATATCACAAGAATAACGAACATGAACAGCACAAAAATGAAATACAAGTACAGTTAACGATTAACAATCAATATCCATAAGGTAAAGTTGAATAATCGGGCTGTACAACACGTTTATTATACACAATTTTGTACTTTTTTGACGCATCTTCTGTCACAATAGTATGATCAGGCAAGCGTCGAATTTGCGGAAAATATACAACTTTTTCAACAATATTGTTTTCCTGTACAAACATTTTGACCATTTTTAATAATGATTGAAAATTAATTTTTGTGGCAGTCACTGACGACAATGTGAATCCACGGACCTTTATATGGTAATACATTTTACCATCTCTTGCTGAGCATACTTTATACGCATAATTTTTAGGTCCGCCACTAACAAATTCGTCAATGTAGCTGCCTTCACCGTAATCCTTTAATTCATTTGTCATATTTCCTAAATATGATCCTATAGGCACTCGATATTCATCATTGTCAAGTGTGCTTTTAAATATGACACTATCTGTGTCAAAGTATAAGACACGATCGCCAAGTTTTTCTAAATGTTCGTATAATCTGAGTCGCGCTTGAGATGTTGTGTAAGCCGCGAGCACAGGATTCGTATTTCCCATCACATCGGCGAATTCATCTTCTTTCGCATGTGTAACGGCCATCAGATTTTCATTAATCGCGTTAATTGAGTAAATTACATTTGAAGGGTCAAAAATTAAGTCAAAATATGGGGCTGGATCGGTAAAAAATGAAACTTTTGACATATTATTTCGCTGTCCAAATTTCCCCCAGAATGAATTTAACATTAGTTTTGCCAGAGCGCGCATACCGCCGTTTTTCGTAATTTTCGTAGCATCTAGTTCGATTCCTTCGTTATCTTTGTAATCTTGCACGTATTTAGCTCTGTCGTCATCCAATTTTACCCATGCAGGCCAACCGTCCGATTCTTGCTTTAGTTTCATGAATTTGTTAATATATGACGTAAACAGACCACCGTCTGGGTTATTTATTTTATCATATTGCTCAGTCTTTTCATAGTGCCAGATTTCATATATTTCCATTATTTTGTACCCCAATTCTAGCGCTTTATACACTTCGAGCGTTACCCAGGCGCCCACTATTGCACGTTCTTCGTCACTATGCTCGCATCTTGTTGTTTGATGCGTTTCAGTGCACGTTCTGCATAGTGGAAAATACAATTTTTCGCCAAATCTATAGGGCAATAAAGGGTGGTACACATTCCTGGGTGGAAGAATTTTTGCTTTAATTAAACCTTCATAGGGTCTGCTGTCGACTGTGATTTCAGAAAAATTTTCAGTCAAAATTTGTGGGTGGCCAATAGGGTACAGGCCATATTTATTAACGGTCGGGTACAAGCTGCAGATATCTGTGTACATGATATGTTCTAATGGGTCGCCATTTTCACTGCGTTTAATTTTCTCATATAACTTTATTGCGTTTGTGCGCCCACCATAAAACGCTTCTCTGGGGTCAAGCGGGTCAACAATTTTTATTGAATCGAAAAATTGTTTCATTACAGGATTTGCTTTTAATTCCCGTCGTAATTCACACTCCCAGAGTTCTATTACAGTATACCCCATTTTTTCAATTGTTTTGCGCCGTCGTACTGTATTTTGAAACGCTTCTTCGGCTGATGTTATTTGGTCTGCCGTCAATTGTGTTCGTTTTTTCATGCATTTCGGACACCCATGCCAGAAGCATCCATTGAATTCGTACACTGTCTTTTCATAAATTCCGTCTACGCGATAATTGCCCACTTTTTGCTCGCCCGTGTTGCGTGCATGTCTGAATGTTGATTTTATTCATTTCGCTGATCCACTTTAACCATTTTATGGCTGTTATCGAATGCTTTTCCATTCGCCTATATCCGCCATGCGGTACTATACCTATTGTTTTTGGCTGTAAGTAAGTCGACCGGAAAACTTTGTTACACGCGCTCGCTATTGTTAAAGAACACTCAAAAGGATCCATGCCCGTCTCGGCCATAAATAAATCGCGAAATTTAAGGCAGCAGCGCCTTAAAATGTCGACGTCAGACTCACAATAAGTCAAAAGTTCCGACTTGAAATTAAAAATTTTGCCCTTTTGTTCAGCGTACCATTTTTGAAAACTTTCTTTGTTTTTTGGGCTCATGGTGGCTGGGGAGTAGTACCACGCATCTGGCCACTCACCTGCATAATTTTCATTTGCACGTGTATTGAAAAGATGCGGAAAAAAGCCTTTTTTTAACTCAGGCTCATCAAATGTTTTAGGCAGAGCAGCTAGGGCCATCGGCAGAAAATTGAATGAATCAATTAATTTTACCGATCCTGCACTAAGGCTCATGATTTCTAAACCCTTTGTGACTATAGTAGGCGCGACAGCTTGTTTAAACAGGTATTTTAAAATAAAGTGTCCGTCAAAACCTTTAGCGTTATGAGCGATTGCTATAGCATTTTCGAGGCCAAAAAAGAAAATCACAAAATGCATCTGTGCAATTTTCGCCATAAAATATGCGCTTGTTTTCGCCGCATTTATCGCATAGTCCAATCGGTTTTGCTATGCAATCTGTACACACAATATGCGCTATACACAAATTCGGTTCATGTTCCATCCTTGAATTACCACATGCTTTTTCCTGCCTGGTTTCAAAGTCAAAAAACACGTATTTTGTTTTTTTCTTTTCATCTATTTCTTCAGCTATGACTTGCATAAAACATTTATGATCGTTAATAGGTACGTCCGCTTTACACGTTTTGCAATAAAATTGACCACACTTATGCTTCCGTATTTTATCGGCTCTATTAATGTGACGACTGCAATTTTGACAGAGTTTCATGCGCTGACATACAGATTGTTTATTCTTGCCAACCATTTTATGATTATTAAAACACTGCTGACCTCTAAACAGTCGACCACAATCTTTGCATTCTATAAGCACGATATTAGGACACATTTGAGCATGACAGCAGGGACAGACTCTGGAGCATCGGTGCCCATCCTTGTCATTGTATCCCTTGTTACAAGCTTCGCAAAAATAACTTCGATTCATAAAGCCGGTCATACTACCAATAACGTCAAAATGATTATTATTATGATACAAGTGTACAACTTTTTCTGCGGACGATCCTTCAAAAATTATGGCATTACAGAAATCGGCGCTGAAAACTTTAATTTGAAAATTAGGCATTGCAGCCTGTAATGCTTGCAGCTCTGCTATACTGCAAGGGCCTGCATGATCTGTTAGATCGGCAAGATTCATCAATTCTAATGCTGCCTTGTGCTGTGCTTTTCTTTTAACCGTATCCTTTTTACAAATGTTTTTATATCGCCATTCTAAAGTTTTATCGTCAGGCTTTTCCATGTGCAACACGCGCGCTTTTGCTACAACCAATGCTCTGGGCAAACATAAATCATCATTGTTGTTAATTTTTACAAAACATTTTTTAGATTTCATTTCTTTTTCTAAATTTATAAATCTACGTTTATGCTGTCCTGAACCATTTGGAGGGCTAACCTGTACAATTTTGATCCGCGTTTCCGGCTGTTCGAGCTTTACTTCCTCATTAGACTGCAAAATTCGTTCAATCGTATGTACAATTTGCTCGCCGTTTATTTGTTCGCCTTTTCGGAAAGGTACAATCGCCGGTTTCCTTAGCGTCGGATGCGTAACCTGCACGCCCACCATATCAGTTGCACTTGTCCCGTCCATGATTTTCATGATCGCGCTATCAAAAATTTCGGCTAAATTTTTTTCCAAATCGAGATGATCGAGGTTCTTGAAATTCAACGTGTACGCGCGTCCTTCTGTGTTGAATCGTTTTATTTTCTGCGTTTCTGGCTCCCCCAGCTCGTAAAATTCTTCTGGGGAAACCACTCATCTACAACTTCAAGGTCTTCCCACTCCTCCCGCATTTCTTCGTCCGATTCGTACCACGCGTCTTGTGTTAATAATTCTTCCATTTCAATATTGGAGCCCATTTTTAAAAAGTCACCTTCTTCTGGAGCAAAGATTCTGGAGAATGATTTTTGCTAGTTCGCTCTCTCCTTTTATACTTTCTGAGATGACTAATCGAAAAAAAACCGGAAAAAACTGAAAAATTGCAGCTTTTATTGGACTTTGGACTCACTCACATGACTAACACGATGACTCATAGTCATTTTTAAAGTGAAAGATTTTTTTTGTATTTTTTAGTACTTAAAAATGTTAAAAATGCTTAGTATGTGTTGGCAATTTTTTATAATGCGCATAAAGAATATTTTTAGCCAACAAACTAAATAATACACGATTGTAACAGCATGTATCTGAGCAATATGTGATTAATCATACTACCTATACAGCACTTGTTGTGACCTGATCACAGCATTTTTAAATTAATGGATAAAAAGTAGGTATGTAGTCTATAAAAGAAATGTCTATTCAGTGTAAACGCCCTTGGAATGTATAGAGAATAAAATTTTTCTAGTGATACTTTGTCTAGTCTAGTGGTAGAACGTGGAACTTACGATTTCAGAACCTGAGGTTCGATTCTTGAAAGCATCAAATTTTATCAAAAAAGAAAATGTTCTGAAATGATTAAAATTGTTCCCTTTATCAGTGAATGGTTTATTAAAAATTATGTGAACCAAATTCTGAAGAGGTTGTGAAGTTGCTTAGTTTAGTACGAGTGTACTTGTGATGAATCATACTTCCTAGTTAAACCCGTGAAAATGATGTTTCAAGTCTCCTTTACATTCGACGGAATTGCAGAGAATATGCTCAGGCTGAACAGCCTGGGCCCCCGAGCTAGCTCGCCCCAGCTAGCTCTGGGACTCCAAGGGGTATGGCCCGACCCCCTCCCCCAGGGCTAGCTCGCCCCAGCTTGCCCTGGTACAACAAGGGGTACAGTGCACTTGTGCCTTCAAGTACAAGTGTACTGAGCTCGGCGCTTTGCGCCTATGCTTCAACATGTAGTATGCTTCAGCATGGAGACTCCAGAAGGGCCAGCTTTACTACTCGTAATAAGTGGGACACAAGCGAGTTTTACTTCAAATTTTACAGCTATCCTGAAAGGTCCAATCCAGCTACTTATAAATTTACTTTTATTGGTAATCGTAATTTTGATAATCGGATATTTTGCGTATCTCTACATGATAAGGCAAAAGGTGAAACATAATTTAACTCTCCCTACAAACGTCGTTTCACCCCACCCCGAATCTTTTAGGTCGAACTCTTTGGAGATTGCTTAAATTAGATAAAGCTAACAAAAACACCAGAAGTAAACCTACAGTAAACTGGAAAAGAAATTTAAATGAACCACAGGAATCCTCAGTAATAATAGCAGCAGTGAATACAGAAAATTTGCAAACGCCTCATATCCATGCAACAATTAATGATTGCAAGAATCTTATGGCTTTACTTGATACAGGAGCTGTATTTTCCTTTTTTGATAAAGGAGTAGCTGATACAATTCCAAATTTAAAAATCTAGGACACTAATATTAAACCATTAGCAGCGAACGGCGGGATAATACCAGTAAGCGGATCTACCCTAATAAATGTCAAACTGGGTGATGTAAGTGAAACTATACTAGTCTATATACAAGCCAATTGCTCAGCAAATTTAATTCTAGGGACAAATTTTCTGAACAGATTCCCTAATATACATCTGAATTGGAAAAATTCAACAGTGCGTTTTCGAGAAACTTATATTCATTGTGAAGGTATGCATTACAATGCACCAGAAAGGAGAAGCACCGTCATTTTAGCCAATGATGAAATAATTCCGGCACGTACTACTGGAATTATATATGGCAAAATCCCTCTCCTTTATGCAGAAAATGGAACTGTAATCTTTACACCAAAGGAAAATAATTGAGATAAACACCTACAAATGGCTCATGCAATATGCACCATTTATAAAAGCCTTATACTGGTGCAAATCATGAACCCAAGGCCATATAGTATAAAAATGTTCCGAAATACACATCTCGGGACAATACAAACATATACGAATTCATCTGGAACCACAGAAAAACCACAAATATTCAATATTAATGATATTAATGATTGGATAGAAGAAAATGCTAACATCTCACAAGATTTGTTACCTGATGAGCGACGCAAAATAATAACGATATTACAAAAATTCCCTAATTTATACGCTCATGATGAAACAGATTCAGGAAAGACCAACTTAATCGAGCATCCAATTGATACGAGCAATAATGCTCCAGTCCGAAAGTACCCTTTTCGAACAGCCCCTAAAGAAAAAGAAACCATAAGCAATGAAGTGAAGAATCTTGAAGCTAAAGGAATAATCCGACCTAGTTCTTCACCCTGGTCCACAAATGTTGTTCTCGTCAGAAAGAAAGACGGAAAACATCGAATGTGCATCGATTTCAGAGGATTAAATGAAATAACAAAGAAAAATGTTTATCCTTTACCACGAATAGATGACATTCTTGATACTCTAAAAGGCATGAAATATTTCACTACTTTAGACCAAGCTAATGCGTACTTTTCAATCCCCATAAGAGAACCTGACAAAGAGAAAACTGCTTTCATAACACCCATAGGCCTATACGAATTTAATTATCTCCCTTTTGGTTTGTGCAATGCACCTGCATCTTTTTCTCGACTGATGGATATTATCTTATCAGGTCTACAGTGGAATATCTGTTTAGTCTATCTTGATGATGTTTTAATTTTTGGTAAAGACCATGATGAACTTTTAGAAAGATTAGAACAAATTCTATCGCGACTGGACGAAGCCAAGATGAAGCTACGTCTTTCAAAATGCAGATTCTCCTATGAAGAAACTTTATATCTAGGATATAAAATATCGGCGAATGGAATTCTTCCAGATGATACAAAAATAAATGCAGTTAAAAATTTCCCGAGGCCAAAGAATACGAGAGAAATTAAATCGTTCCTTGGGTTGATATCATATTATCGAAAGTTTATCCCAAGTTGTTCACGATTTGCCGAACCGTTGAATAAATTATTGAGAAAAGGACGACAATTCACATGGGAAGTCGAACAAGAATGTGCATTCGAAGAATTGAAAAGAAAATTAATTCACCCACCGATCCTAAAACATCCCGATTTCAAGAAAATATTTATACTACAAACAGATGCCAGTTACGACGGCATAGGTGCAGTATTGTCTCAAATCCAAGACGACGGTTTGGAAAATCCAGTGGCTTATGCCAGTAGAGCATTAAAAAAATGCTGAGAAAAATTACCCAGTAACAGAACTAGAAACCCTAGCCGTAGTGGAATTCGTTAAATATTTTCGCCCCTATTTATATCAACAAGAAGTAATAATAGAAACAGATCACACTGCTGTCAAAGGCGTTTTAGAGAAACCGAATCCTTCCTCTAGAATTGCCCGATGGGGACTCGCTTTAGCAGGAACCAAAATCACCGTGAAACCGAGAAAAGGAAATAAGAATCAAAATGCCGATGCCCTTTCACGATTCCCAAATCAAAGTGAAATATCTTACTTTGATATTGACGATAATAAGTTGGTAAATGAACCATATAAAATTCTTACTAACCGCTATATAGATAATGACGAAAATCATAATGACGAATACCCAAAAATTGACATTAGTGATCTCCAAATAGAAGACACAGAATTAAAAACCTTTTTACGAAAAACGAACTCGGAATGGACTACTCAGTAGAAAATCAAACACTCTTTAAATTAATTGATGGCATGAAGAAAATCGTAATTCCCCAAAAACTAAAAAATCTCATCATATATACTCATCATGACGATACATTTGCTGGACATTTTGGAGCCAAGAAAACATTTTCCTTAATTTCTCATAAATACTACTGGAAAGGTATGAAAAAAGACATAATTGAATACTGCAAAACCTGCCACAAATGTCAGAAAAACAAAGCAACCCGGAAAAAGATTGTAGCTAATCTAAAGCCAATCACCTCTACAGGACCATTTGAGCGCATTGCAGTAGACTGCATGGGTCCACTAAGCCTTACAGAATCCGGAAATAAATACATTGTCGTATTCATTGACTATTTTACGAAATATATTGAAGCTTATGCTACTCCGGATATAACCACACAAACAATTGCAAAACTATTTGTTACACAGATAGTATGCCGTCATGGAGCTCCCTAAATATTACAGTCAGATAGAGCAAGCGATTTCACCTCACAACTTATGGCAGATATCACTCAGATTTTTAAGACACAAAAAATTCATACCACAGCTTATCACCCAATTGCCAATGGCGAGGTAGAAAGAGCAAACCAAACCTTGGCCACCCGTATACGAATGTATCTTGAATCAAACAAGACAGACTGGGATGAACACCTACCATACGCCGTATTTGCCACAAATATCCATGAAAACGAAACAACAGGCTATAGCCCCTTTTCACTCATGTACGGTAGAATCCCCAAACTTCCTATTGATACGGTTTTGAATTATAACAAACCATTTTACCTTATTGATGCTGAGTCATATGATTTAGAAGTTAAAAAGCATTTTTCCGAATCTCTGAATAGAGTCCAGAGACAAATTGAATCATCGCAAAGACGATATAAAACCCTTTATGATAGCAAAGCTCAGAATACCATTTATCACATTAATGACATGATATTATTAGAAAACGAAACAATTTCACGAGGAACCCCCAGAAAATTCCTACCAAAATACTTAGGACCTTTTCGAATCACAGAAATCCAATACCCAAATATACAAATTGATCTTGGGAACGGAAAAACAACTACTATCCATGTAAACCGCACAAAGAAATATTTTGTTCGCAACAATCAAGAAATGGAAGAAAGTCCAAGCTCAGAAACAATCAAGCCCTTACGAACAATCACTCAACAGCCAACACAACTCCCGAAGCACAGCTATTACTTACGAAGTACAACCACTCAAAAATCAAACGAGGACATTTGATTTTTTTTAGAGAGAGCGTGTCACACAGAGTGAATTTTAACTTTTAATTTTACTTTCGTAATATATGTACTTCCGTACGCTAATTTACTTTGTAAAGCAGGATAAAAGCATAGGTACTTTTAATGTTATAACTGCGCGTTATTTATCCATATCAATTTTGGCGTTACGAATTTGCAAAAATATTTACCTGCTGACCCAGAGTACTGTTTACCCCAAAAGATTTTAAAATTCTAAATATTTGCCTAAAGGGCGAATTCCGCATGAAGGAATTTTGTTGATCAATTACTTTCAATCAAGCTCACATACCTAAAAACCGGCAAAAACCAGAAACTACCGAATTAAACGTAGTTTTAAACTCATAAATATTTACCCAATGTCTCAAGTTAGCATTAACTCAACTCAGAATATCATAAATATTTTCTCATTGACCTCAAATGACCTACAGGTGACTCATCAGTTATGACTACCTTCAATAAGATTATGAGATGGGTAATAAGCGGAACAATCAAAAGCATACATGCTAAAAGACTTTCATCTCTAGCCTGCAGTGAGCTTAACTACGATCACAACAAGCTGACCACAAAAGGTCAAAAAGATAAGCGTAAAACACCGCCTAATAGCAGGGAATAAAAGCCGATGACCGCTAATAGAAGTCGTTCAGTTCTAACTCTGCGTTCGCCGGTCCAGTTCGATAGTAGTCGCGCCGAATTTTGATCGTATATTTTCCGTCGCCCGTCTGTTAACCGTAAGTTAACTTTTCGCTCCGACTTATTTTGAATCTGCACCTGTCATTTATTCTTGTTCACCCCAATTGTATACTTATATCTATATCGCGCTTAATCAGCTCATTTCTTTTGATCTGCTCTTATTTTTTTCGTAAAATAAAATTAAAGAAAAACCAGTAATTTCTCTTCACCAACAGTCCTCATATACATTGGGCGTAACATCCTCAAGTACGTATTGCTTGTGTTGTGTCCAATATCAGCTAACGCTCTTAGCTTTTTGTTGCGGTTGCCTTTCCTAGAACGCAAAACTTTACTCTTTTCTTTTTTGGTTTTTACTTGCGCTGCAACAATAGGATCTTCCGTAATTTTAGATCTTTTTATTAACAAATTATATAATTCTTTGGGGACTACATACATCTTGCGTACGTTCATTTTGAAATGGCTTTTCTCAGTGCTCCAAAAAGTTCAGCTATGAATTCAGACAATTCGCTTTCTAAAACCTTTTGTTTATCTTTTAGACGAGTGCTAGGTAGTGCGAGTAAATATAAGCTATTCTCAAATCGTTTACAAAAGTCTGGATTCTTGGCACAGAAGCTGCTGTTTAATAAGTGGCGCGTAGTCTGAGTGAGGACTGAATAAAATTTCGGCAGTGCCTGCTGAATTAACAAATTTTTCAGGTTCTTTTTTAAACTCTTCTCACTAAGTAGTTTGAAATATGGCTCGCTTATTTCAATTTCTTGCTTTGCTTTCATGTTTTTTTCATTTTTTTGTTCTATAAAATAACTATTTATATATTTTCTCTAGACCTGTCTCCATATTATCATTGGACGCTCGTCGCTGAAGTTATTTGAACACAGCCTGTTCTGGATATGATCGGTAAAAACATCAATCAAAATATAATTATATGGCTTTTTGCGCATCAATTTCAAATACACCTGTTTCAGCGGTCCTCCGTTGCCGTACAGCTGGTTGTTGAGCGTATCCAAGACATTTAGGTGAGGCATTTTTGTTAAAACAAAGTAGCGCGTGTTGCGGTTTGTAGTCGTGGAAAGGGGCCCTCGAAAAAAGGGATTTTGGCTTAAAAGAAATTTAGCATATTTTTGTGATGGCCATATACGGTGAAAAGTCTTCCAAAAATATCGCTTTTTATGGCAACGTCCGCTAAATCATCGCAGATGCAGACGTTGACCATGTTTGGCTCTGATGACCACTCGTTTTTGATCTCGTCCAAAGATAAGCCTTGCACAAATTTCATTTGGGGAAATTTTTCTAGAAATTGTTCAAAAAGCGTTTGCCATACATTGTAAAAATAGATCATTCTACCCTTTTCTGCTTTAAAAGGCCATTCCGCCAATAGTTTTAGGAGCCAAACGGTCTTCCCACTCCCCGTTGCCCCCAAAATTATAAAATTTGCTTGGACTACATAGATAATTGATGTTTTTGTTTATTTCTTCCATTCTTCTGCACACAAACACAATTGATCTTTAGTTAATCGAACACAAATCGGAATTTTTTGATGAAAAAATCTTTTAAATCACTTACTGATTTTTATATTGTTTTCTACTTTGTTTGCTGAAAATTTGTTTTCTATTGTATTTATAGATTTCCCTCTGCATAGCTTGTGTGCAAAATAGATACGGTATTTACCGCATGTGTTGCTCTTGTTAGACTGCAATGCGTGTTTTAATGCAACGCATTGCTGTGGGTAAGAGGAGAATTTCGAAAAATGCGATACCGCTTTCTGAAAATTTTTGCTGTAAACAGATGGACTTTGCGCTAAACTATCTAAAAATATTATTTTTTTGCCCTTTTTGAGGAACAGCAATATCCAATGTAAACTTGTGTGCGCCATTGGCACAATATTTACAATAACAAAAATTTGATGCTTTATTTGAAAATTTTGCTTCAGCATTTTGTCATAAGCAAACACGCCTTTGAAGTAGCGCGAAGCAATTGGATCAAGAGCAACGATGGTCTTTATTTGACTGGCGTACGTTCTTACGGAATAAAATCCAGTAAGATATTTTTGTGTTCGTCAATACTTATAGTGTTATCCCATAAAATATAAAAAAGAGCAGTTTGATTATTGGCGAAAGCATTAGGCTCAAAATGCGCATTAAATGTCACTACAGCGTTGGTTTTGGGGGAATGCCACCGTCCTCTGTAGAAAAGTTGAACGGTAAAATATGATATCAGCTAGTCAAAAAATCATCTAGGGTTATTCCATTATCGTTATCTGAAAACAATTTTTGAATAATCCTCAGTGAATTCAGAAATGGGTCAATCATTGACTGGGTAGGGTAATATGGTAGAGGAGACTGTAATTTGTGCTGCAACGCATGATCCATGATTAAACAGGAACAGATTTCCGACGTAATTTCCTGTAAATGCTATAGTTTCTACAGTTGTGAAAATTACTAAACAGGGCATCTGCCCGTTATGTACTACATAGTTTGATAAGTGAGTCTGACCTACTGTTAACTGCGTTGTTCTTACAACTGCGTGTCTTACGGGGTATTCTACGGGTTTTCTTTGCATCGAGTGTTCGATAGCTAAAACACCAGAACTCGAAATGGTCACACGTCTGACTTTTAGAATAATTTTCGTAATTATAAATTTTTCGCTTGCATTAGCTGTTTCCAATAGGAAATGAAAAGCAGTAGGAGAAGGAAATAAAGTTAACAAAAATCGCACCCCAGGAATGATTAATTTATTTTGAAGCAAAAGATCACAGTGAAGTTTACCCGCCATTTCAACCTTGGCACTTTTTTCAAATTTTTTCATTCGTTCATTGAATCCCGGATTTATATCCTTTGCTACCCCATTAAACTTTCCTGCTTTATCTTTATAGTACAGCTAAGGAATACCTACTGCCCCACTTTTAGCTGCAGAGGAATAAGTGTAAACTGTTTCAATGTAAGCACGGTAGGAATAACATCCTGTTGCTTGATTTATAATAATTCCATTTGCTTTTAAAACTACATCTCTAAAAAGTGCATGTAATGTTAGATTTGCAGGTCCCACTCTCACATCTGCTGCTAGTGCTGCACCGTCTCCTTGTACTATTTTAGCTCTTATTTTCAGGAGAAAATTCGTATCAGTCATTTGAGTGAAGGTTTTGGGCACGTCGAATTGTATAGGCTCGCCACTCATCAAAGGGCTTATTGGATAATATTCGATTTCGTTTTTGCCGATGACCGATGTATGCTGCTCAAAGTCAATGTTATGTTTTGGCATAGTTTTGTAAGGCATAAGATTGACATAAGTTTGTTTTTTGTTTAGTTTTAGCCTTATTTATAGACTTTTTCTTTCCCTCGCCCGACTGATCTGGCTTCTTTTTCTTACTAGCCTTTCTTTTTTCTGCGGGCCCGCTGTAGGCGAGGTGAGCCCAACAAAAGAGCTAGAAGTTTTCTTTAATATCAAATGGTTGATAAGACATTTTTCTATATTAAACTCACTCTTCGGAAGTAAAATTTTATTAAAAGTGGTTCCTTAAGTTTGATGAAATTACTATTTATATCTTCTATGGATAAATTTATGGATGATATGTAGCTTTTAATTATACGACAGTAAGTTGGTTTGCTGTATTTATATAGAGTGCTAAGCCAGGCACGGTTCCAAATACGTCTGTGTATACAATTTGTCGATTATACGACCCGTAAATTATAGGCACCGTAAAATCTACCTCTAAATGAAAAAGCGGTTGTGGAATACTAATTTTGTGTGAGCTTTTAATCTTTAAAGCTTTTGTAGGAAAAGTGCTAGGATAAAAATTGTTCGCATCAAATCCTAGTGTGTTGGTTAAATAATCATTATCCTTAAATTTAATCTGTGTATTGCTAATATTCAATACGCATACCCGTCTTGATCTATGCTAATACCTAAATGCTGTTTTAAATTTGAAGGGATGGAGCTATTGACCGCGTCTACGAAGGACTTTACACCACCGCAAAACCATTGGCTTAGAAACATAAACATTTGACAGCCGTGTTTTTGATCCGGATTGTCAGGCGACGTGTACAAAATGCGATTAGTGTGGCCAAAAGGGGAATGACATATAAATTGTGTTACAGCTACCTCCTATTTGCAAGAGAACTCGAGGGGTTTAGTTAGAAAAAATGTATAATTGTCTTGTTTGATGACATTTTTGTCCGTAGAAACAAAAATTAAGCTAAATTCATGTGGTCCAGATGAAAAATTGTCCATTTTTATCTTTAACTTTATAGTTATTTTGCTTATTTATAGTTTTCAGATTAGAATGTTTATCATGGATGAGGTGATGTGCTCATTGAGCTTTTTTATGTAAAGATTTGCATAATAAAATTTGGCCTCTGGGCTTAAAAATTCCCATAAATTGAAAAGCGTGCTCAGTTCGCCTCTTTGTAAATATTTTCTTATATACTTTGAAAAGCACTAAACGGCGTGTTCATCAATTTCTAGTAATGTTTGCCTATATTGTTTGCTCATTTTTGGCCTAAAATACTCGCCGAGTGCGGCATCAGAAAAGTACGTGTATTGAGACAAACGGTGCAAAGTATGATTGAAAAAACACTGTCCAACCTCCATTTTTTTAAAATTCACAAGAGACAAAATTGTTATTTATACTTTTAGCACATTAGAAACCCATGAATCAAATTTTGGCGGGTAGCCCCTCCAGCATACCAAATAATCAGTTTTTGCGCCTCTTTTTCTTGTTTTTATAATTTTTCAATAATGTTTTGCAGTTTGGGCTCGTAAAAAATACTATCTAGTTTTTCGCCCATTTGATCTTCTAAAACATAGACAGGCGGGGTTCTAGCATATCTTTCCTTAATTAAAAAATACTCCTCGGTCCAATTGGGCCAGAACCCTTTTCGAACGTACGCTTCACTTTACTTATTCTGACTTTGTTGCCAATTTCGAATTTGAATTCAGTTTGATTATCGCCCATAAGACGGAATGCTCTGTTTAATATTTCACGCTTGTACTTAGCCGTCACATTTGCTGGACACGTACCTATTGTTCTATGAAACAAATTGTTGTAATTCTTCATAATTTTTGGTAAAATGTCAGTATACTTGTGCATGTTGTTTTTAGTAAAATACCTCCACATGCGTTCTTTGAGTATTCTATTGGAACGCTCTACTACAGATGCCTTCATCTCGCTTTTAGTCGTAAAAAAATCTACAGATTCTGATTTCAAAAATTTCTGAAACTCGTTATTTACAAATTCTTTGCCCACATCCGTTTGCAGCTTGTAGGGTTTGCGATATGCAAAAATTGTTTTAAAAGCCTCATCAATGTCTTTAGAATTTTTGCTTTTTAGGGGCACGGACCATGCGTACTTTGAGAAAATGTCTATACAGTTGAGTAAGTACTTAAAATTTTCATTATGGTCGGCTAGGGATTGCAAATCGATTAAATCCGCTTGCCACTGCTCGTCTATGCTGCTCACTAGGACTTTGTTTCAAGAATAACGCTTGAATGAGGGTTTGTGTAAAGTGTAGGTAGGTTGTTTTTCCAGCCATGCTTTTACCTGTTCGAACTTGGCAGCGGGGCAAATCCTTTTGACGCAAGTGTAAAGTTGGTTGACGCCAGTGAACCTGCTTTGCAGATCATAGTACAGTTTTTTCAGTATTTTATCCACTTCTGTTTTTTTCTTTTTTATTTATTTATTAACATTACAGCACACAATTTATGTGATAGACAATACAATTTTTGTACAAATTCTCCCACATATTTTTTCCATTTATGTCAAACGGAGACCATAGACTACATATAGCATCAATATCTTTATTCAGAATTGTTTGCTTTATATTTTGCGCAAAGACCCAGAACGCGTTGCATTTATCACTTTCGCGTTGCTCTCATTTAAACTCTTTGCTCATGAATCCCCAGAAACACGAGCCTATGTTTTGAACATTTCTGACGCTCAAGTAGCGGTTGCTTGCTTTTTCAACAAGCCTTTGAACAAAATGATGATATGCTAGTTCGCCAGGAGAAGACATGGTAGTTGCTTTAACATATAAAATATACCTGACGCGTGCCCTTATTTATAGACTTTTAGTAAGCAGCCTTTCCTTTTCCGCCTCGGCCTGTTGCTCGGTGTAGCGCTTCAGCACTCACTGCCCTGCTTCTTGCATGGCCCTATTGAATTCACAGCACCTGGGGCACATTTGTATATTGAAGTACCACCTGCCTGCATTTGTTTCGAAAAAATTCCTTTCAGAACTATTTTTCTGACAAAAGTAGCAGAGGTGAATCATCAGGGGGAACATGGGGCGCTCCAGATTTCTACCACATATCTCTATAGGCGGTCTAATCAACCTCGCATAGGGCTTATCTTCTCCTTCAGTAAATGGCAATTTTTTGATTTCTCTCAATTCTTCCATTTTTGGTTTGAAATTCGTTCTTAGTACTTTAAAACCTTTTTACAATGTTCTTATTTATAGACTTTCCCGGAAACTTTCAGTTTGCTCTCCTTGCGTAGTCTGTTCTCTGCAGTTTGCTATCATCATGTGGGGGTCCTACTTTGAATACCGCAACAGGGAATTTAATTTATCGTACGATCAGTATAAATACCATGTAGCTAAGCATTTTTGGTGGAACTTGTCTAGGTGTAGTTTTTTATCCTGGGTACAAGAAAAATGGAAGAAGTGTTGTTATTAGCTCTTAAAGATGGTTACTATTGGACCGAGCATCAGAAAAATGGCAAAATTTTTAGGATTTTCGAATATTCTTATAGTCGCAAGATTGGCTTCAATATTTATGAAAAAAGTATTTGCGTCAAATCCGTGTCATTACAAAGATATGCTGCTCATATCATAAAATACTCACTTTTTATCCCATCTAATTCTATTTTGTTGTTATCTTGTTTTTATGTACATATATACGACTTTGTTGTTGTTGTTGTTGTTGTTGTTGTTAACTTTTCAATTAAATTTAGGAATATAGATTCACGACGACTGGAAGCGACGAATCACGCCTTATTTTTACTTAAAAATTATATTAGCATTAAATTGCAATTAAATTTCAATGCTGCTATTGATGATCATTTTAAAAGCCGAATCATTGATGCCGAATTCGAATTTACGAGCCAGCCGTTAGACATTGACGCTGACTCTGTTTATTCACCGCATTTCAAAAATTTATCGAAAGAAATTTTGGGACACCGTCCTGAAAAACGAATTTACGCCTACTACGCGTTTTTGAGTCTTTTGGCGCAGCAATTGCATAAATGAGGCCGAAATTTGAACATTTTGTATGAGTTGTTCTAACAATATTCTCACAAAAATTTGTCATTTTTGAGCATATGTTATAAATAATGATAATCGTGAGTAAATAAAAAAAGAAAAATGGAGCACAATTGAGAAGTTTACAATCATATCGTCATAAACTTAATGCATTTTTCTAAAGTTTCCAAAAGCGTTATAGCTAAATATTTTTGGCCTAAAGTAGACAAAGAGTATAGGATGAAACTAGTCAAAAATGATTCTAAAGCTATTCAGCATTTTTGCAGCATATAAGCAAATGCATTGCTTTAAATAACGTCAATGCTCTAATGAATTTATGGGACAATTTTAGCATTGAGGCAAAAGAATACTACGCTAATTTATACAAAAAATTTATCAACAATCACGTCATTTTTGATGTAATGCTGAAAAACTTGTAAATAAAAAAGTCGGGTCTTAGTTTGCCACCAAGTGGCTTAAGCCCGTTGTGCCCCAACACAGCGCCCAACCATGCAACAGGTCTTACCTTATCTTCTTCTTCACACCAGGCACGCCTGAAAAATAAGTAAAACTTTACACTGCGTAAAATAACTAAAATCAATAATTTTTGAGTTTCCCCGGGAAACTCCATTAGCAGGTCTGGGAGGGTCCCCATCCCCGCGCATGCCCGGGCCTGCCTGGGCACACACCCCCTTGCTACCTGGCATCAACCCCAGGTAGCACATTTGGGCCCACCCGCCCGCCTGTGCTTAAGCATAGGCTGTGTTATAACATTGTGTCCAGGGACGCACGGTATACTACTCTGGTCCTTAATCATGAATGTGTCATCAACACAGAAAGTCCACCTCTCATGCTTGATTTAAGAGAATAAGGAAGATTTTGCTTTGCTCCTGCAGAGAAAATCTTGTGTCTGGGACATTTTTGAAGAGATAACGTTCTGTAACCCTGCGAATGACTAGCTTCTTGAACATAACGATGTCAAATCGTATTCAGTACTGAGTTGTATCATAGTCATGACTCTTCTAAGAATGGAACAAACATCTTCTGATGTTATAAAATACAAGATAGTCCATAATTGTCTCCATTTTGTTATCCGCTCAATATTTTTGACATTGCTCATAATCCTGTGAACTTACAGCCCTCTTCTCTTAACTTACTGTAAAATGCTTTGGCTGGCGGTAACTGAGTTTCAAACAATTTATCAAATGAGTCTAAATATTTGTAAGAAATTTAGCTTTAGCTTTGTTAAACTTGCCTTGTATGCTTTTGTGAATGTGTCCAAACTAAACCCTGGAGCTATATATGTGCTAATGTCTAAGAATTTGAAAAGGCTAGTTGTCATACAAAGGGGTAGTGTCATTCCTAAGAATAGTCGAAGGCCACTTGACTGCTGTTTGGGTACTTCCCAATTTGTTGAATAAGAGCCGGAAACAAAATTTCGTTTTATCAGATTGATATTGTATTCTACATCAGAATTAAATCCAGACAAATCAATTGATTACAATATTTTGTAATTTTGCCTTCGTGCAATTAAGTTTATTCAATCTTCCATTATGTGTTGTATCTTTGTTCATTGTTTCAGCTAAATATAGCTCACTAGCCCAAATTTTTTTATCGGGTTCTACAAAATTGAACCAAAGTCCTCAGAAGAAGATGCTTTGCTTCCACTGATTTTTCCTGCATGCATGCAATAGCTGAATGACTAGCTGATCTGGGTCATTGTTCACAAAACATGTGGGCTCAAATCCAGGGACATTTGTGTGAACTGCACATGAAACGTGGTTGATGCTGTGCTATGAACTCAATTTTTCCAGAATTTTCAATGGGTTTTTTAATTAGAAAGTGCTTCAAAATTAAACAGTGAAATAAGGACAAAATTTATCATCATGTGGAATTTCTATGTCATAATCACTAAGCTCTTCGAACACTGTCTTCTGTCACTGGAAGACGCCACCTGGAAATTTGTGCCCAGTCTCCATGACGGCAATGCTTTGACATATGTGCTTGCTTAATTTTTCCGCATCTTTCAAAAGTCTGCACACATTAAACAACCGTAACGTTTTGCGAACTGATTCAGATTTAAAATATAACTAAAATGCGCCATTCCAGATTCAGTGATTGAAATGTCAACGTTTGACTTTTTGTATACTTACCTAACTGTCTCTTCCACAACAGCCAGCTTGATTTTCTTCATCAATATGAAAACATTGAATATCGACCTTGAATAAATCCCCTAAAGCTTCTAAATCCGTATATGCTATTCCTTGAAACGTATTACATTAGGCTGAGTGTTCTTTACATCCACAATATTTAAGAAAGGCTTTGTACTCAAAATCCTTTGCTTTTGAAATCATTAACTAAACATTGGGCTAAACATCAAAGAAACATAGATTCTCCTTATATTTATGATGCTGTCTATCTTCGGTCTATGCGACATGAGGTCTTTGATATGAAATGATGGTGGAATATTGACGTTAGTACAACCAGCTATAAAATTCTTTGTGGTGTTACGTAGAATTCAATATTTGGTTAGCTCTATTGCCCATTTGGTATCTGGCCGGCTGAGTTTTATTCTCAATATCAATTTCATTTAATTGCTCAGCTAATTGTTTTATATCCTCACAATATTTAATAAGTATGGGTATCTAAAAGGTTTAAATTGTTCTGCAATGGGCACCAGTATTTGCGTGTTCCGTTTCTCAATTTTTCAATGTGAAGCCAAAGGTGCCATTTAATCTAAAATGCTTCTTGCTCATTATAAAAAATATTGCTCAACATTGCAATGTAATCGCCAACACCCCACCTGTAATTATACGCGTGATCTAAAGGTCCTTATGTTTTGTGAGTACAAATCACGGCCAATATGTTTTTAGTGTATCAGTCATTTGATCGAGATATGTCATCCAAATTAGGTAGGAGTCCATCTTTGGGTATAATGTCTTTATTCCTGGATTCTTCTCTCAGTTCTATAGTTGAATCAAGATGATGGCTTTGTAGAAAGTGTTTTTAAGATGTCTTTTCAAAAATAAATCTTTTCTGGAATCAAGAGTCGTATTACAATAAATATATTCAAATGAAGTTTGATAAACCAATTCGCAAAATGATTTGCCAGTTTTCTTGGAAGTTTAAACAATACATTACACTGGGGACATCTGAAACGTGAGCCTAAATGAACAGAATTATTATGTTCTCTTGAGCCTGTTTGGCCTTTGAGAACGCTGTATTACATACGGTTACAGACGTATTGCTTCTCCATTTTGTGCTTTGGTAATAGTCATAGGACCATGAAAAGCTTGATGATTTTGACAAAGGCCAATTATTTATAGACTTTATCTCACTAGTCACAAAGACCGAGTAAGCTTGATGAAACGTCACTGATATTTATTGACTTTATCTCACTAGTCACAAAGACCAAAGTAAGCCTGATGAAACGTCACTGATATTTAGTAGACTTTGCATCTCACTAGTCACAAAAGACCAAGTAAGCTTGATTAAATAGCGCTGATATTTGAGACTTTGTGCTAACTAATCACAAAGTAGGATGATATTTATAGTTTTTATACCGCTTTTGATATAGTATAATAAAATTTAAATATTTAAAAAGCTGCCAGAGACTATGTTTAACTTTAGTCGAATATTAAAAAAATCGTTGTAACCTTAATATATGCTCTACTCGAAACATAACTTTACAGGTTAACCACAATGCCTGCAGACAGGATCGACTCTTGTTTGAGAAAAATTGGATGTACCCCTCACAAAGCGCAGTGGTACTGCTCCTTAGCTGAGGTGTGAAGGATTGGTGGTTTGATCCCTCAAGGGAGCAACTTTTTTTCTCGCTCTAATTCAGTTGACTTATCCCCACAAAGACTAATCATATTTGAAATTCCCTTCTAAGCAGGGGTAGTCCTAGGCGGACCCCCGCGACTCCTGAGCTGACTCGCCTTGAAGCAGCGCTTAGCCTATGTTTTGTGTGTGATTGGACTCAAAAATGCAAAAATGTGCTTGTGACCCCCTCTATACTACTGAGAGTATCAGGTGTACAACAAACACATAATTTGCCCACATTGTTGTTACATTTACCATATGGTCATTAATTTTTTGTGTCTTTTTGTTAGTATTTTGGCCTCCAGGCTTTAGCATTAATTCATATTTTTTTCATTTATTGTTTTTTTCTTACTGTTATTTTGCCTTTGGGCTCCTTCAAGTGCTTTGAATACTGTTGGTGCCAATTAAAAAAATAAAAGCCAAGAAAAAATAAACTTGGCAAATAATTGGCCAAAAAAATCAAAATTCAGCCCCTAATTGGCTGCTTTTTTCTATTTTGTGTGCATAGTTTTTTGAATGTTTCGAGGTACAATTCAGCAGCAAGTTTCATTATTTCAGAAGGTGTGTCTTATTTGATTTATAATCGTATACATTTCAGAAGGTGAGTCATTCTTATACAATGCATTCATAAATAAGCATAGGTTGAGCCTGTGATGCCGTTTTACGTGAAGGAGTAAAGCGTGCCAAACAGGTCAATATCACTTTCAACATCATGAGAAGCTATGCCTAACAAAATAATTGACACATATTTCATTTTATGGACCTGTTTGAGCAGAGTAAGGCAGAGAGTGTGCTCTCGATAGCAACTGTATAATTTCTATGCTTCACTGGCCCCCTTGCAACGATATTATCTCACATATAGAAGAATGGAGCGGCTGTAAGTTTGAGTCTCATTGTAGCATCCAACTGCTCCACCAACCCAATTGAATGCACTTCCAAACAAACGAGTATAACTCAGAATTTCTAACCATTGAACAATTTTGAACTCAACAAGAAACGGCTTCTCAAAATTATGAACGGACTGTGCCCTTCAATCTTGAGAATTGATGGTAAGTTGCTTATAAATAATGTATATTATACGCTTGTAGTCAAAAATGTTTTCTGTTGAGCTTTTGTATAAATTTTCAAATTTTTGGATCTTGAAAGGTGATTAAATGTGCAAAAAGTCTGATCGGAAGTTTAGAACAATTGCAAATTCGTTCAAATGGTGTGTTTCAGATATTTCTTATGAATTTCAAACTAAGCGCAATCTCTTAGGAGCATTTAGCCCAAGCATTTGAAATTAGAATGCAATATTGATATAATTGATGCTTTTTGAGAAAAGGCGCTAGTGATAAATGTTTAACAATACAAAATTAACTTCTTTATTCAAAAATAGATATAACAATTGATACTTTGTGTTAAATGCTTCTTTTAGATGATAAATTTTCTCCATATAGTGTCAGATTAAATCCTTTGAAAATATTCCTTAAACTAGTCAAACTGAAAACAATTTTCGACTTTAGCAGGTACATGTCCAAAACTAATTTCTTCGAGATTTTATCAACAAACAATATTGACATATGTCTATCTCTGATCATACATTTAATTGAAGATATAAAATCTGAATGCTCAAATTAGTTTTAAGCTGCTAACAATTCGAAATTTTCAAAATCAAAAATTTCTTTCGTTTTCTGGCAGATTAAATGCAATGGTTTTCAGATATTTCATATTAAATGAGTAAAAACAGATGGAAAACTCTGTTTTTTGACTTGATACATAAACATCTATTTTAGATTTAGCTGAAAAAAATGTGTATTTCTCGCTGTATGTTTGATGGATCCTTCAGGTGTCCACATCCAACTTTCTGATCCTAGCAACTTTCAACCGATGCTCAGCCAAAACTAAGTTCAAGTGCCTGGCTATCAGCAACCAAAAATTTCTTGATCAAAGACCTCACTTTCAATGGCAGCATTGCCCATTTGTCCATACTGTGCCATTTCTTAATGCCGAATGGTTGACCTCACTGAACTTGTAACCTTCGTGGCAACTATCCAGGCGCCATAAAACATATATTGCATGTCATGCCTCGTTTGAAAGAAGTTCACATTGAATTTCAAGGTTTGAGCAACGTAGATGCTCGCTGTGTGCTTTTTCATGAAATTATTTAAAATTTTGAGCTTTCTAGTTTATCAGTTTATTTTAGCTATACAATTTGGGCTTTTTGCATATGTCAAACTTTTGATTGTTTTCAACTCATTGCTTAAACCATAGAATATTCCGAACTTGCTGCCTTTCACTCATTTAGGCATCAATGGCATTGTGTCTATAGAAATAAAAATCGCATTTGTGTGTTTAATTACAGTCCTTGATTGATAAAAACATTATAGTAAAAGAAAAAATCAGAAATGATTCTGAGAGAATTTTTCTGATTAATTCTTTTAATTCAAATTATTTTTAATTAATTCTATAGCATTGTAATAGTATGTTAAGCTAGTATTTATTCAAGCTTTGAATAATTATTTCAATTCATCTCTTTAATCAATTTTTGAAATAATTGATCTTTATTTTGTTGAGAAGCGTGGCTCAGGGAGATGCTTATCTAACAAGTCATCAAATGCGTATGGTAATGTAAATGCAGGTAAAAACAAGGTTATAGAAAATACGCGAGAATATTTAGAAAGTATGCAAATTGTCAAGAAAGCTAGCAGCGCAAATAATAATAATGATCCCCAAAGCATATAACGTGATGTACTTATATAATATTACTGAAATAAGTTGGCACAAAACGGCTTGATGATTCAGAAAGCTAAGAAAAGCTAAGTTCGGTCCTATTACATTTTTTTGGGGAATTCTATTGCATGATTCAAAGATTCTGCATGTATGAACTAGGGTGATTTTGGGGAATTCCGGTTTCCGAGAATTCCATGACGATGTTCATTTTAAATGAAATAAGAATTCGGGATTCACTACTTCTTAAATTACATGGATTTGCATGATGCAAGAGCACCAGCATGAAATTCCTAAAATATTCTGCTTGGTATATCACAAGCGTATAAAAGATATAATAAAAAGTTAGCTTCTTTACAATTAGCTCCATTTTTATTCAGTCGATATTTAATTTAACCCCAAAATATGCATTTTTATTAGTCATTGATTTTAAACTTAATTTTTGGTGATGTTTTTTCATTTCAGGTATGCAAGTTGCAAAGTCAATCACTCCTGGGAATTTGGTAGCCCTTAAAAGGGCCATTGGGTTTTAGGGAGAAAAAATAAAAATTAAAATATCATTGAGGTAAACTAAGCAGATTTCCCATTGCAATCCAGACAAAAGGAGGTCCATGAGATTTTGGAAAATAGCCAGAGCATTACATAAACCAAAAGGTAGGATGTTAAATGCATATAATCCATTGTGCGTTATAAACGCCGTCTTTTCACAATCATTTTTGTCCATCGGGATTTGCCAGTATCCCCAAGTCTGATCAAGAGTAGTGAAATATCTACTATTATTGAGAGTATCCAAAATATCGTCAATGCGAGGTAAGGGATAAGAATCTTTTTTAGTCAGACTATTAACTTTTTGGTAATCTACGCAAAATCTGTAACCTATATTTTTTGGGATCATGACAATTGGGCTAGCCCAGGGACTATGAGACTGTGTTATAATTTTATTTTCCAGCATTTTATTGATTTCCTTCTCTATAATTTCTCTTTGCTCAAGGGGTACCCAATAAGGTGGAGATTTGATTAGTCTCGACTCCCCAGTGTCAATTTTATGTGCAGTGAGATCAGTCCAACCTAAATCTTTATCATCTTGTACAAAGAAGTAATTAAATTTATTTAATAACGTGATTAACTTGGCATGTTCAGTGTCACTTAAAATCGCTTTGTTAGGGATTTCCATAATCTTGGGACTTTTAGAATTTTCACGTGCATTTTCCGAAGTGCGGGAAGAATCAGCAGTATCAATGTACATATGTACCTCACCTACATTCATTCCACTGTATAAGACGCGAGGTTTATTTTTAGAATTTATAACGCTAACAGTGATCAAATCATTGAACGGGCAATTTAAAGTGGTACTTACGTGAACATTATGTTTTTGCAAGCATGATTTGTGAGGTTTAAATATTATGTTTTTCAAACCAGAGTAAGGTTTATCAATTTTTAAATTAAGAAATGGCACACTCCATGGGGGTAGGTTTGTAGTCACGAGGAAAGTAGCTACTCCTTGATGTGATCCTGGAAGTGAAAGAGATTCTTTTAAATCAAGTTCGTGAGTTCCGAATTTAACTTTTCCTTTTTTCCATAACAAAGCTAAATCATTGAAACGACACAAGTAATCTGTGCCAATAATTAGATTGACGGGACAATCAGCTAAACATGAGCTTGTGAAAATTCTACTCGGGACAATCCAGATTCAATTTTAAATTCAATTCTTTTTGAAAAAGTGGTAGATTTAGATATTTTTGAATTTTTCCATGTAAAAGCTTAACTTCAGATCCTGTGTCTAAGAGTGCGGTGGTAATGTTGAATAAATTCAAATTAGATCGACTCAAAATCCTAACATTAATAATTGGTCCTCTATCTTTTACTTCATGAGCTGCAGCAGAATACTTAAAATTCACGTTTTTGGACTGAGATTGTGTCGATTTAAAAAGAGGAGAGAGCGCTTGAACTAACAAATTAGTAACAGGCTGATTGACTACCAATTTAGCACCTACTTCTGCTGGGAAATCGGGCTTTGAGAAATTTTTCGGCTCTGCTGAGAGCTCGATTTTGTTGGGTGTATTGATTAATTCGGGTTGATCAGGCACAGTTGAAGTTACGTCCGCATTATCTTCCATCATTTTACGCTTATTAAATTGTATGATGCGCTGGGATTGAATTTTGGGTTTTTGACGTCTAAAACACGTGAAGAAGTTGCAATACAGCAATGTACGATAATTAATGGCAAGATAGATACAAATAAATACAACCACAGGAATAACAGCAAAATTCAAAACAAGTTGAAAGGGTCCTGATAAGAGTTTACTAGTAGTACCGAGAATATCGTGAGTACTATTAATTATAATATGTTCTAGAGAATGACTTATTTCACAAGAAGTTTCAACAAGAAATGCTCCTGTTCCTTTGAAAAATTCCGAAATGACATTTGGGTTCAATGATAATGCAGTGGTATATTTCATTAATCAATTAAGTTGTTGTTCAATTCTAGTGGTGCGGAACATATAATTCTTTATTAAACCTATAGATTGAAAATTTTTTGTTAAATACATGTCGTGAAAAAGTGGGGCTGCTTTAAACGTATGCATAGACCAGTTGGAGTGCCAAACTATTTCTAAAGGGATTTGCATGACCTGCACTGGACCATGAATTGTTTTCCATAAAATTCCTTCTTCAAATATCCCTATGGTCCTACGAGTACAATCAATTTGAGGACATTCAGGAACAATATCTAAGCTACCAGGTTTTATAAACCAAATGCGATTTTTGTAACTTATCGGTAAAAATTGGTAACAAGTATTATTTACTGTATAGTTCAAGTAAATTTCTGTTGGAATGGCGGGTAAGCAATTTCACACAACTAGCGCTTCTCGGTAAATGTAGTGTGGATATCAGAGCAACCAAGAAGAGCTTGGGCACCAAGAGTAGGGTTAAGTTGTAATAACGCCATACGAGGTTCAAATATCAGTCAGCTGCTCTACATAATTTGAGCCATATATTACAAAAGAGTAGGGATTCGAAATTTCAAATTTTATGAAAAATGAATTGTAATTTAGCACTTACGGGGTCAATATTATCACGGTCTGGCCAAGGATCTGTTGAACGAGAATAATTAATCCAAAAATCTTCAAATTTTAAAACTACACCTTGCGCAGTTTCATATGCATTTTTTAAATTGCATCAATGACTTTCATGGATTATGGTGAATGCTCCTTGGATCTTTTCAGTAATTACATACTCATTTAGAATTTCCGCATCATAAATTCCTAAATTACCTACAGGACAAACTGACTGAAAATTTTGTCTATTCCAGATCATAGTGTTCAAATTATGCTCACAATAACCACAGGAAGCTTTACACCCTCCTGTGTCTACTAAATCACTGATTATTTTATTTGAATCATACATAGAGATAACTCCAACTTTGAGAATAAAATTCTTTTGTGCAAAGCAGCAGTCCTTACAACACCAGGTGAAAGAAACGTCCAGAGAATGATTTGTGCACCATAAATTTTTGTGTAAGTCATAATGGTGTTCAGAATTAAACAAAAAATGAGCCCATGCACACTTACATCGTAGGGTAGAGGCTAGGGTTTGCTCTGAGTGATCTGAAACAATACCTTTAGATCCGAAAAATCCGTAATTTGTACATATGGTTCGAGTTATAAAATAGCATTTTACAGCTTTTTCCTCAACAGGTTTATTTTGGGGTGTGAAAACAAATACTTTTACTTTTTTCAAAACGTTTTCAAATAGTTCAGGCAAAACACAATGTACTTTTCTTGGAACTGAAAAAGCGTGGCCATTTCTTAATAAGTGACACAGATAATACAATCTCATGTTATTATTAGCACATGTATGCGGGATAAACAAAGCAAAAAATAATGCAATAAAAAAATATATATTAACAGAATATGTACACTGCATGCTCAAATCCTTCCTAATACTAAAATTCTGAACCGCATATTTCTGCTCATCTTTACCATGCATGGAACAATTGTGGTGAATTCATTTATATTTTTACCACTGCTAACGGATTTCCATGAGGGGACAGCTTCCCGCGGATCTTTATACCCCAGGGATTGACACAAAAAGTTTTCACTACCTTCATCCACCTCATCTTCTACACTACTTTTCAGAGATGCAGGATTCCCTAAAAATTCTTCGTTAGCAGGGTCGGACAACTTAATACAAAGTGTTCTCATGGAGGGTAAATCAAAAACTCCGAGTTTACCTTCGAGAGATCTGGATCGACACTATTTAAGGGGGTCGTAGTTTTTTCATATTCAATCCAATGACTTAACTCATTGGATCCCTCATCCTCCGTTTGCATCATTTGTACATAATTTTGGCCTGAATGATCACTCACACGGGACCTATACGGATAGTCCGACTGAAATGGTCTACTGAAATTACAATACTGTGATGGTGGGGGTCTATGGAAATTATCATGATTAATCCGAGTTTGGTTCCAAGAAACTTGAGGTAGTTGGGAATTATTTTGAACACGCATTTCTTCCATCCTGATTTTTGTTCTGCAAACTGATTCCTTATGTCCTCTTTTCCCGCAGAAATAACAAATAATGTTAGAATCTCAAGAAATGCCCCCTAGGCCTAGGTTGTTTTTGAAAAAGGCTTTTTCTGATATCTCACGTCGTTTTCACCATACAATGAATAATTTTGAGGTTTTTGAACTTCCCTGAAAGAACTTGAACGATTCAGAACATGAGAAATAGTTCATTAGAAAGAACATAAAATTTTCTAGCTATTTACTGAAAACAATTTTGAAATATGTCAGAAACTCACAGAAAAATAGCTGAAAACATCAAAAGCTACAGTAAGACAGCCTTCTTGGCGGCCATATTGAAAAAACTGGAATTCTTTAGTAAATCAGACAAATAGGATATCGTTTGAACGAGCTTTTTTTGGGCTTCCTAAAATGTGCTTAAACATTGAAAAATATGGAACATAGCGCAAGTAAAATGCACACCTTATGGGGGCAGCTATATTGGAAAAAAATTAAATTTGAATTGCAGGACGAACTATTCGAAAACACGAAAAACAAAAAGGGGTGAAATTAAGAGCACAAAAATATCTAACTATTTTGCTATTTTTCGAAATATGAAACTTAATCTGTATACTGTAGTGACCAAGCAAAGTTTGAGCACTTTTTAGAGCCTAGCATACTGTAGACATAAGCTAGCTATACTTTTTTGGTAAAATAGTTTCATTTTGAAATTGTCTATCTAGAACACTTTATTTCATGAAAATCTGTTCAGTGGTTCTTTAGTTCATCTCAAAAAACCTCACTTCACTGAAATATGTTATTCAATGGTGAGCAGGTTCATCAGCTTTTACCGACTGTCATAGTGTAGGCATGTTATAACATGAAACATGGACTAAATTTCGAGCAAGCTGATTGAATTGTGATCATTTATTGTATTTATTCTCATAACAAATACCAGCGGAACATTAGTTATACTCATAAATGTACTCAAATTCTCAAATTGTGTGAAAATGACGTGATCTAACATCACTTTGTTGTTCCACAGAAAAATTATAAAATCGAAAATCACATATAATAGGGGATAAGTCAGAATTTTGTCTCAAGAAATTACCTAAATTAGCGAAACTAAAATTGGCAGGAACAGAATTTGACAAGGTGACAGATGGATTTGCTGTTTGCAAGAAATTGACTGCCTGATTATCATCCGTTTGATTAATTTCTTGTTTATATGCCTCAGAAACAGCTTCTTCAAAAGTTTTTGGGGATGCATTTTGGACCCAAACTCATAGGTCAGCCAAAAGTTTAGAAATGAAATGACTTTTGATAAAATGATTTTCTTTATAACCTGTCCAACCGGGTTGTGCTCTTTTAGCCAATCTACGGATATATGTAGCATACTGTAGGACGGATTCGTGGGGTAATTGGTATCTGGCGACTAGCTGGTCATGTTTTATGTCTATATGTTGATTATCAGGGAATCAGGTTTTAAAACTATGAGAAAATTCATCCCATGTGGTAAGAGCTGGCTGTCTTTGACATAAATCCTGAAAAAAGTTAGAGCAGCCCCTTTTAAATAAGTCTAGAGTAATGCGGTTTTTCTATCAAAGTGGGAAGCTCCAGCGAGAATCACAAAATTACTAAATTGCTTTTCCCATTTGCCCCAGCTTTGGTCTCCATCTCCACTAAAAGCAACGAGGGGAGGGGTCGCTACAAATGAAACGAGTCTTTGCTCATAAACTTCCTGAATTTGTGATACAGTCTGCTGCAGAAGAGCAATCGCTTTGGCGTCCATATTATAATTGTTATCAGCGTTCGAAATATCTAATTCTAAATTATTATTGTGGTCAGAACTTTTATGAGAATTATGAATTTCCTCACTTTTGTTGAAAAGACTACTTGAGTTGGTCGATTTAGAAAGATTTCTATTCAATTTTATTGATTCACTTTCACTGGGGTTACCATGATTAATATTACTTAAGCAAGTTTGATATTTGAATTTACCTGGTTGCTTTTCGGCTTTTGCTTTTGTTATTATTTCCTCGAATTCATCCAATACAGTTTTACAAAATCGAATTATTATCAGTGGTGAAACAGGATATAATATAGTACTATTCTAATGACTAAATTATCGCTAATTGTCAGAAAAAAATTATTCAATCCGGGATTATTTATCAGAACAAACACTTTATCAAAAAAATAATATATCAATTGGATCAATCTATAGAAAAATTTTCCATCGACCAAATGAGAAAAATGAACTGCTCAACAGAGCACGAGTTTGTTACTATAATTCACAATAATTTGCTAATGCACCAATGTCAAGAAGGGTGGCTCAGGGAGATGCTTATCTAACAAGTCATCAAATGCGTATGGTAATGTAAATGCAGGTAAAAACAAGGTTATAGAAAATACACGAGAATATTTAGAAAGTAATGCAAATCGTCAAGAAAGCTAGCAGCATGAATAATAATAATGATCCCCAAAACATATTATGTGATGTACTTATATAATATTACTGAATAAGTTGGCACAAAACGGCTTGATGATTTGGAAAGTTAAGAAGAGCTAAGGTTGGTCCTATTACATTTTTTGGGGAATTCTATTGCGTGATTCAAAGATTCTGCTTGCATGAACTAAGGTGATTTTGGGGAATTCCGATTTGCGAGAATTCCATGATGATGTTCATTTTAAATGTAATAAGAATTCGGGATTCAATACTTCTTAAATTACATGGGTTTGCATGATGCAAGAGCGCGAGCATGAAATTCCTAAAATATTCTGCTTGGTATATCACAAGCGTATAAAAAGATATAATAAAAAGTTAGCTTCTTTACAATTAGCTCCATTTTTATTTAGTCTATATTCAATTTAACCCCAAAATATTCATTTTTTATTAGTCATTGATTTCAAACTCAATTTTTAGTGATGTTTTTTTATTTCAGGTATGCAAGTTGCAAGTCAATCACTCCTGGAAATTTGGTGGCCCTTAAAAGGGCTTGATGGGATTTAAGGATACAGTTAGAATTGACCTTGAATGCTGCAGCAACACTTGTTGGCTTATGGTTGCAGGGCAAATTGGCGCAAATTTGTCATTCCATTAGGCTGGTTTTGGTTGGCCCCGTTGCTATTTTTCCAGTCACAAACAACCCTCGCCACCTCAATCCGTTGTCCCCGCAACAAATACAGGGCTTAAAATTTGCAAATGCTGAGCATTCAGTCTTGCTTCTGGCCACTCAGCACCTTGTCCAGGTGGTCAAGGCAAATGCCCACGGCTTGCTTACACTGCTTGCCCATGTAGCGTTTTTGCTTATTCTAGCAGTGATAATCCATTATCCATGTCTGGGCGCTCATGCGGGCCTAAAAATAGAAGGGTTTTGCATGGAAAATAAATACATAAATTTTTTCTGATATATATTTTTTCAATAAATACTGAATAAATGGTAATTTGTGATGAATAGTCGATAAATCTGGGTATTAAATTTCTAATAAATACTAAAGTCGGGTATTACATTTTTTTTATTTAAATTCTTAATAAATACTGATATAAATGGTAAATTGTGATTAGCAATAATTAAATCGGCATTAAATCTTTAATGCATGTTAATTTGCTACTAAATAAATACAGGCATTATTTTTTATATATTAGATTCTAAACAAATATTGAATTGTGGTGAATAGTCAATACATTTGGGTATTAAATTTTTAATTAATACTAAATTTTTACTAATTAATTCTTCCAAATAATATTGAATGAGTAACAAATTTTTTCTTACCAACAAAGTATGCTGGTCAAGGCTAACAATCGGTGGCGGCACGAGGCCAAACACATTGGCTTCATTGACTGCAGCAACTAAAAGGTTGCCCTGAGGCGCCTCACACCAGGGCACTGTTACACCAGCATCTATCATTTGGATGATTGGCGCCCATTGCACTTGTGGCGGTTCAATGCCAGGCATCAGTATTTCTATGACAATTGGTTCATTGTTCTCGCTCATAGCATTGATGGCCATCAGCACTTTACCATCGGCAACCTGCTGTTGGGGGTGCAGGTATTGCTGCAACATAGCATCGAAATAAGCTGTCAATGATTCGGCCTCATTGTCATTGTTTATCATTGATGGACCGGCGGCTACAGATTGGTGCTGGACTGTTGGGTAGCACTGCTTATGCCAGCAATGCCTGTGGCGTGATCATATTGATGAACCCTCTATTGGGGTCAATGAGTGCTGCATTAATTATACAATTGATACTTTTGCTCAAAGCAATTTTGATATATTTACAGAGGTAAGCAGAGGTTTTTATTGTTATGCATGCACTTTTTAATAGAATTGAAGGAATGGGAAGTACAAAATTTTCAGCACCAACCTATATGATTTGTTGATGGTATTACAGGGGGTTATCTTAATTTCTATATTTTAATATGCTTAATCATTTGGTAATACTGTACTTTTGATGCACTACAGGTTGAAAAATTAAGTGCTGTGATTATTCGCCAACTTCTCGGTCCTTCTGACCAGTTGGTAAGGCTTTTTGCAAAAGATTGAAGTCCGACGTCTTAATCTCGCCAACCTCATTAGTGAGGCATTTTGCAGTTTAGCCAATATTTAAAAATAAATATTATATAAAATATAAATGAAAAAAATTATCAAATATAAATATACTATTTTTCTCTATATGTTTTTCCTCATTTTTTGTTTTTAATTGATTGAAAAACGCACACCTTTTGATCTAGATGTGCATGCATACCAGATTTTTCCAGTTCAAGATGCGCAACTCAACGTCTAGCGCGTAAAATATGCTAGTTATAATAGAGCATGTTCTAAGCACTGCATAGGTTAAGTACTACGCATGCACTGGCACAGTTACAATTCACATTTAATTCTCCGATTCACTTAGCTTGATCAAATATTAAATATCCCTTGCATATTTTGTGATGCATTTTGTTTTTTTTTATTTTACTCAAGCAAAATAATAAAGTTATTCAAGCATTTTGATCTGTTTCAACACATAAACAAAATTATTGTAATTCTTTTTATCAGCTTCAATTTGTTTTTCAGCCGATGGCAATTTGACTTCCAGTTTCTTCAAACGCTTGCTGATACTTAATTTGGTTTTGCCGGTATAAGCATTGCCTTGGCTGAGACGCAAATATTGGCCATTATAGTATGCCTTCAGTTTGAATGCATTGACCTTTTTATGCAGTTTTTTGCAAGTATTGAATGCGTAGCATGTGAAATTGATGCCTTTGAGTCCCACAAATTTGTCGGCCTCAATATCATAGACTCGCCTTGTGTATTATTTTAAAAGTAATTTTATTTGGATAAAAAATTGTTGGTAAGCAAAATAGTAGTTTCCATCTAAAATTTAATCAATTCTACAAGTATTCAACATTGAACAAACAATTATATTTGCGTGGTACAAATTGGACAATATTTTCGATCCTGTGATGAAAAATTTTCCAGTAGAAAAAATAATAACTGTAACGCGATTCCATGAAAATTTTGAACTCCGGGAAAAGTACTGGTTTGTAAATACATTTTGAATGATATTCTTCATAAACTTTCAATAAATTCACTCGGTGATCAATGCAATTAGATCCTATATAATTATGAACACAAAAATTTTTCACTTTTATTTGAAGATAATTTTTTTGTAGCGTTTTTGTGATTTTTGCAAAAACTTGCCACACATCATTGTTCAATTTTGTGTGGCAGTGCACACAATTTTTCCAGATCGGAAAATTAAAATTGTCACTTTTAGTTATTTTATTTTAATGCTCAATCTAGGAAATTTGCCAGGGCAATATTTAATGTTTTAAGCGCACAATGTAGCAATAAATTTGAGGTCTATAGAGCGGTTGCAAACAGCGGTGGCAATTAGATTGCAAATTTCCATGATAATTAAAATTTTACTTAAACATTTGTATTTATACTAACCCACTTCTAGTCCTTCACTTCCCAGTCTTTTGAAGGACTGGGAAGTCTATTCCCGGTCTTTCAGACTAGTTAAATTGAGGGATAACCCTATTTTTTGTATTTCCGTCTCAGTCATAAATTTTTGGAGAAAATATTCTAGCTTTCAAATAGACAAGGAAGTGGTTTTAAAGCATGTGTGCTATTTTGGGCATGTTATAAAGCACGTGGAGTGGCGCATCTACAAAGAGCTGGCGCAAATGGACTCCCACCACTGCACCTAATTTACGCTTAGCCAGCCAGACCTCATTGCCTATTGTCAGCTAACGCTGGACCATGGGGCTGTTTTGCACAAATGGCAACCAGATGGTTTGCTGCGCTGGGTGTTGGATAATGAATTCAGTCATTTGATCAGCTGGAGCCAGCGCCATTATTCAAATTGCTATACCATGTGCATGGTTTTGGCCAAATGGGCTGACCATTTTGACATGGTGATGGTTCATCCAATGGCCTAGATGGCAATTAGCGGCGTTTATTTTTTATATTGTACCCTAAAACCCAATGGCCCTTTTAAGGGCCACCAAATTTCCAGGAGTGATATACTTGTGATGTTGTCTATAAACAATAATATTTGAATTTTTTTTAAATGGAACTCAGTGAACAATATTATAGAAACATTCTTATGCACTTGATTTGAGTTGATCCTGTGCCAGAGTCTCCCTAGGTACATATTTTTGGTCATTGCTCACTCCCAACTACATTCAATCAATAAACGTAAATTTTACTTGACTTTTTCACTTATTTTGCCACCACCTAAAACTATGGCTTGTTCAATGAAACTTTTATGCACTAGTCAATTTGTGGCATAATTTTAGCATTGATCGTTGACAAACATATAACTCACACTATTTTATATAAAAATTAAAAAACGGCGTTGGTCAGCGCCCCACTCACATGGCGCCTTAAGCTGTCCCACCTGGACAAGGCCGCCAACAGTGGAAGAGTCTTACCTGAGGGGGGCCCTGGTGCAAAGCCGGCTTTGGTGTAAAGTCTGGCAGCCGCCTGAAAAAAAGTAAATGTGGATTAACTTAGTTTACACTCACAATTAATTTACACTTAGTTTAGGTTTAGGCTTAATTTACACTTAGGCTTGGCACCCTGCCACTTTTGACCCCTTCCACCCATCAACTATGTCCTATCCTTAGCCACTGTATATCTTTAAGCATTGCCTATCCTTATCCATTGCCTATCCTTAACCATTGTATATGTTATAGCACTGTATATCCTTTACCATTGCCTATCTTATAGCGTTGTATATCTTACAGCATTGTATATCCTTAACCATTGTATATGTCATAGCGTCAGATCCAGGGTACCACGCATAACTACTGCTGGATATGTTTGCTGTGGGCAATTAAATGCTGAGGTTGCACTTTTTAACCTAATAATGACTTAATGCTAAGCAAATCACTGTTTGTTTCACCAGCTATTGTTGACACATCTGTCCCTGTTTTACCCCTATGCATCTGTAATATGACTAAATCACCAATCACCATAGATATTGGAGAATCTTTTGGTTACCTAAAACCGAAGCTGAAATTGTGTCTCATGTTACCCTGGACTACTGGGCACCCAAACTTTTTGCATCCATCAATAAAGCCTTAAATGGCTGGGTAATCAATGCCCATCAGCGACAGCAAGTTCATGAGCTATATCAGCATTACGACTCCATTTTTGCCCTAAATATAGGTGTATGTGTGCATATCATATTGACACAGGTGATAGTCCGCCTATTGTAGGAAAAATGTATCACGTTGAACATTTGTGTAGAAAAACTATGCAAGCAGTTATCAACAAAATGCTAGCAGATAAAGTGATGCATCCAACTACAAGCCCATGGGCTAGTCCATTATTTCTGATCGGAAAGAAGGATGGTTTCTTATGCCCAGTTGTAGACTATTGTCATTTAAATGGAGTCACTAAGACCCAGAGTTATCCTTTGCCTCAAATCAAAGATTGTTTCAATGCTCTTGGATCAGCAGCATATTTTTCTCAGTAAGATTTGAAATCAGGCTATTGGCAAATCCTGTTAGATGAAGAATCACGGGAGAAAACAGCTTTTATCTGCCCTGTTGGTCGCTACTAATTCAATGTGCTACCTTTTGGTCTCAAAAATGTGCCAGCTTGAAGATTTGTGTAGAAAAGCTAGGCAAGCAGTCATCAACAAAATGCTAGCAGATAAAGTGATTTGTCTACCTACAAGCCCATTGGTTAGTCCATTATTTCTAATTGGAGAGAAGGAAGGTTTCTTGCGCCCAGTTGTAGACTATCATCATTTAAATGAAGTCACTAAGACCCAAGTTTATCCTTTGCCTCAAATCAAAGATTTATTCAATGATCTTGGGTCAGCAGCGTATTTTTCTGTAAGATCTGATATCAGGCTATTGGGAAATCTCTGTTAGAAAAAGAATCATGGGAGAAAACAGCTTTTATCTGCCCTGTTGGTCACTACAAATTCAATGTGCTACCTTTTGGTCTCAAACATGCGACAGCTAATTTTTAGCGCTAAATAGAATTAGCTCTAGCAGGACTAAATTATAAATAAATGCCTAGTCTACATCAACAATATCATTGTGTATTTGCAAACTTTCCCATAACATCTACAAGATCTAGAGAAAGTTTCTAAGGCATTAAATGATGCACAATAAGCCTGATAGGTGCCATTTTGCTCATCGCAAAGTGCAATTTTTAGGCAGTAGAATTAGCTCATTCGGGATCACACTAGATCCTTTGAAAGTTGCCGATGTTTGCACTTTTCCAATGCTTAAAAATGTGAAAAGTGTCCGAAAATTCCTTGGACTTGTACATTGATTCAAGTAGTCTGTGAAAGATCTCGCCAGGATAGCTAAGCCACTTTCATGCTACTTCGAGTATATACACCTTTTGTGTATACCACACCTGAGCGTGGGGGTTTAAAGGGGTATGCACACCCCCCCCCCTAAATAGCTAAAATATTCCCCAGAAATCAAAATATCCCACCCCCAAAATTCAATTTTTAATAATTTTTCCGTTTTTTTGCAATTTTTCGATGCCAATAGATAGTGCTCAATGAGAAATGTCAAAAAAATTGTGTTTTTTCGCCATACCAACACTTTTATGGCCATTTTTTAACCTTTGAAAAATCTTGAACCCCCTCAGAATTTTCTTGCTGCCCATGTATGGTTCGGACTGATAAGCATCAAGAAGCCTTTGATAAAATCAAAGATGCCTTCACATCACTGCCTATCCTGCAATTGCCAAAGTTCAATGATAAACATCAGTTTATTTTGACAAAGGATGCCAGCAATTATGCTTTAGGTGCCATTCTGACACAAAAGCATCTGCCCTCTGGTAATTGCTTCATACTCAGCTACACTAGCCGGGTCTGAGTGCAATGACACAATGCCAGAGAAATATGTGTAGTCGTAGTCTAGGCTATCAAAGTCTACCATCACTATCTCTATGGTACAGAGTTTATTGTCAAAATCGACCATCAAGCTCTTAATTGGCTAGTGAATGTCAAAGATCTATCTAGTTGTCTTCAAAGATGGGGGCTCATGTTCTAAGACTACACATACAAAGTTGTGTATGTGCCTGGCGCATACAAATGTGCTGCCAATGTACTTTTGTGTCATCCTAAATATGACAAAAATGAGCAAGAGTATAAAGCTGAACACAAAGCAATTGTAAATATTGCTAATCTCAAATCCGAGAAATCCGAGTTGGAGGAGGATGATGACCCCTCACACAACCTACCGACTATGTCAGACGCAAATAGGAACATTGCACATGTCTATTATGAGCAAAATATGCTCACAGAAGCTTAAAAAGTAGAGATGCTCACACTGGCAAAATTGCAAGCTTAGCAAGAAGTTGACCCTGAACTCGTCTTAATGCAATTCACTTGATGATCTTTCCAAGAAGAAGTATTGCAATCACACCTGGGCGTGGAAGGGGTATACACCCCCCAGAAACCAAAATAACCCCCACCCCCAGAATTCAATTTTTTGAAAATTTTTTTCGCTTTTTTTGCAATTTTTTGATGCCAATGGATAGTGCTTGATGAGAAACGTCGAAAAATGGTGTTTTTATCACCATACCACCATTTTTAAGGCCATTTTTTGACCTTCAAAAAAAATCTTGCACCCCCCCAGAAATTTCTTGCTGCCCATGTATGATTGCAATGAATTTTTTGTTAGCCAAGATCTTCTTTTTTGATTTTTTAAACCCAAATGTGACCCCAAGTTGTCTATCAGCTTGTCATACCTAAATTGTTATGTCATTTTATCCTATTCAAGTTTCATGACTGAATTTTTGGTGCTCATTTCTCAGCACAAAAAATTCTGCCCAATATTCAGCTAAAGTATTGGTGGCCTCATATGATAAACAATTTCATTGCTTGGTGCAAGAATTGCCATATCTGTCTTCAACACAAACTTTTGTCAATTTCAGCATCACTACCCCTAAAACCGATTTAAGTCAACACACCTATTGATCTTATTGCATGCAATTGTCTTCACATGCCAAGATGTTTATCAGGAAATGATCGAGTAGTTGTGTTCATGGATTATTTCACAAAATATGTTGGAGCATATCCTGATTTGGACATAAAAGCAACTATGATCGCAAATGTTTTGCTATGTGAAATTATAGCTAGATATGAAGTGCCTAGACATTTTTTGACCAATCAATAATCCAACTTTACATAAATATTAGTCGCTAAGATATGCAAAATTTTGCATATTCAGAAAATTTTACAACCCTATATCATTCACAATGTGATGGTCTGGTTGAGCAATATAATTGAACATTGATCCACTGTCTTTCCAAGCTAGGTATTTGTGACCAACATGATTGGGGATATTATCTCCCATTTGCGTTGTTTGCTTATCAAGCAATGCCCCAAACCTCAACAAATTTATTGCCTTTTGTCTTACTTTATGGTCAAGAGCCAACTTTTCCATCAGACATTCAAGTTCTGAATGATTTATCCTTGATCCTGAATCGCCTAAACAAGTTGAAGCTATATTTAGCCAGCCTAGTTCACTCTCTACATGACTTACATGAGGCTACTGCCACAAATTTGGCAAAAGCCTGTATGCATCAAAAGCAATAATATGAAAAAACATTTCCAAAATAATTTTATTGCTTAACAATATTATCTACCTGAATAACAAAGCGTTTATTCCATTGCATTAAGGCAAACTTGCCTTAAAGCATGTTGGCCCATATTGTCTCACTGAGTTGCCAACCTCAGAAACAGCTTGGATTGTATATATTCAGAATCCGCTTGTGTCTCGCTTAGTGCATCAAAATCAATTGTTGCAATTGCCTAAATTGCCATGTTCAGATTTGATTTTGGAGATGCATATATCCCAGGCAATATTGTTCTAGCTCAGGTCTCACGTTACCCAATTTGCCTTAGGTAATAGTTGATGTTTCTGACTTACCTGCTATAGAACGTCATAAGAAGGACTGAACCCCAGTCCGACTTCTTGTTATGTCTCAGACAAGTCTTGCTGTACCATTGACTAATGTCTATCCTTTTTCAGAACCCTATCTTACTCAATGATGTCCAACCAACCATCAGCCTGGATCAAGAACATTCTAGAAATCAATTGCAATGGCCATTTGCCCTCCAATGTTGCAGAATTCCTCTGTCTCAACGTCATTGGTTTCTTTAACATTTTGATAGAGCGCCAATGTCTGCTCAGTATATCCCAGCCATACGTGGGCAGCAAAAAATTCTGGGGGTTGCAAGATTTTTTGAAAGTCAAAAAATGGCCTTAAAAATGGTGGTAGGGCAATAAAAACACCATTTTTCGACGTTTCTTATCAAGCACTATCCATTGGCATCAAAAAATTGCAAAAAAAACGAAAAAAATTTTCAAAAATTGAATTCTGAGGGGGGGGTAGTTATTTGGTTTCTGGGGGTGCATACCCCCCAAACCCCCACGCCCAGGTGTGATCCCAGCTAATGGCATGTGCATTGTTTTTGTAGACTCTCCAGCTGAGTCCTATGCAGCTATTGTCACTATACTTTTGCCCATAAATGCCTTAAATGGCTAATTTGTCTCTGGCTTTGACTCAGAGTTAATTGATGGTTGTGTCTATCTGCCAATCTTGCAGTGGGATGCTCAATGTTGCTCTATAAGCGTGACTCATCATGACTTTAATGGCTCATTTGTCCATTTCATCCAGATACATAGCTTACGTTTGCAGTCATGTTTTTGTGTGGGACACAGCTCAGTTCCAGCTTCCGCCTTTTGGCTTGCATGAGTTGCTAATTATGCAACTACCAGATGTGGTTCTAGCTTGCCATGGAGCTGACAATGATTGCATTGCATATTATCATGTTTATGCAAATTGCATGTTTGCCTGGGTTCACTATTAGAAAAATTACAATTATTGCCATCGGAATCAGGAGCTCTTCAAATGCAACGTGTTCAAGGCGCATATTATAGATACAGTGCTGCTTTCTTGCAATTTGACCAGAACCATAGCATAGCAACTACTCCATGCAATCATTGTCTGTATAGCTTCATGCAATATATGTTCAATTTAGGGATTTGCCCTTTGGCTAGACCTGCAGTTGTTCAAGCATGGAACCAAACTCCATTGCCTAATTGCATTGTCAGATATCTGATCACCAAACCACTTGGTGCTCTGGATTTTTATCTTTTGATAGTGTGCCATGTGGTCAATTGCTCTTTTCTCATTCTCACTTGTCCATCTAATAATAAGCGATTATCTGGAGATGAGACGTCAGGCAAGCAAGTGGTAAAAAAAGGCAGAACATATTTTGCTATTGTCAAAAGCCGGCTAACAGCCTGCAAAATCTAAAGCAGAGCTTGTCAAGTAATTAAAATGCAGAAAATTGCTGAGCAAGAAAAGAAAGAGATAGCAGATGCATTCAAGAAAGGCCAATGCCGGCATCAATATTCTGACTCAAGCTTTGAAGGAAGTGAAAAGCATTATGAAGATGATGATGGATGACTTCACACCTGAAATTGAGCATCTGGCTTTCACTTTAGCCCCTGAAGTTTCTTAAGAATTGACTGTTTTGTTGTCTCAGACACCATTTGTGTCTGCAGCACTGTTGTCTAACAATGATCAATGCACAAATGAGCCAACATCCGTCTCAAGGCCAGATACTAAACCTAAATTTTTAAATAGAGTCAACAAAAATGTCAATTAAGTACTCGACTGTGATGTCAAATAATCAATTGTAGTTGATGAAGTAACTGTAAGTCAAAACACAGATGCGGCCATTGCAGTTCAGGCATCTCAGCCCGCCATATTTGCAAAAGAAGATATCATTATGCAAGATCAGCCAACTTGTGCAACTACCATTATTGGACTATGCCCAAAGGAGTAAGAAAAAGGATGATAGGCACACCTGGGCATGGGGGGCTTGGGGGGTATGCAACCCTTTAGAAACCAAAATTCCCCCCAGAAATCAAAATATACCCTCCCCAAGATTCAATTTTTGAAATTTTTTTCTCGTTTTTTCGCAATTTTCTGATGCCAATGGATAGTGCTTGATGAGAAACGTCAAAAAATGGTGTTTTTATTGCCATACCACCATTTTTAAGCCATTTTTTAACCTTCAAAAAATCTTACACCCCCATCTCCCAGAATTTTCTTGCTGCCCGCTGCCCATGTGTGATCATAAGCATATCAAGGAGCTCAAAGATGAATATGGTCAAGCAATGCAATAACATTTCTTCCAAGGATTATAAATCCTTGAAGTTGTAGATGTATACAATGCCAAAGATGATCAAGCCGTGCAAAGGTCACTTAGTCAGCAACAAGTGTGAGCATTTGCTCAAATTTAAGACTCATTTTTGATGCAAACAGCCAAAGATGCTCTGTGCGTCTACACCAAAGATTTTTGAGCTTGTCTGACCCATGTATTAGGCCAAGAATTTGCCAATCCACTAACCTAATTGATATAGAAAATTGGTGTATCAAAGGACTATTGGCAAATCTTAATGCAGTGCATCAGCCCAAAGGGCAACAACAGTTGCCTTGGGTTGCACCATACGTGGGCAGCAAGAAAATTCTGGGGGTGCAAGATTTTTTTGAAGGTCGAAAAATGGCCCTAAAAATGGTGGTATGGCGATAAAAACACCATTTTTCGACGTTTCTCATCAAGCACTATCCATTGGCATCAAAAAATTGCGAAAAAGACGAAAAAAATTTTCAAAAATTGAATTCTGGGGGGGGTATTTTGATTTCTGGGGGGGTATTTTGGTTTCTGGGGGGTTGCATACCCCCTCCCCCAAACCCCCCCCCACGCCCAGGTGTGGGTTGCACTCACAAATCAGCCTTCTGCACCAATCATGTCAATAGAAATATAACAAGCTTTGCCAATACCTTTTGTCTGCAAAATCATTTAGCATCCTTGTCCATTCTACAACAATCCTACATTTTGTCTGACAAACTTTTATGTCACTACCGGTCCTATGATCTACGAAGTAGGCTTAGAATTTGTCGCAAAGCAACCCATGTTGCATGAAGTGCCTGAAATTCAGCATTGTTCAAATTACACCATTCAAGCTCGATTTTCTTCCGCATTGCTTAGCAAGTGCACCCAACCATAATGCCCCTTTGGCTTTGACAATTCATCGAATGGTCATTATTTTCTGAACAAATTTTTCACACAATACAAGTCTACTTTCCATTTCAATCAGTCATTTCAAGCAACAACAATCATGTCTGTATCATTGCTGCTTCAGTTTCTTGATAACAAGTTTTATAAATACCAAATCTGGTATCAAGACCCGCAAATTGCTTGGCGCATGGTAGAACAACTTTGATGTATTTTCTTGTCTGCATTCATGGGACATATTTACAATCTGTTCCCTAGCAAAGTTTTGTCGAATTTTCAGAAATCGTCACAAATACCACCAATAACATGTTTAACGCATTAACAAATTCAAGCTATTTGTGTGTGCAACAATCTGTCAATCATTTGTCCTATTGAATTTCCATGCTACGTGTTGCACCAAAGAATTCAAGGTTTTTTTGAAGTCACTCTTCCTACTGCATTAGAAGAAATTGGCGCCCAACAAATCACTCGCAATGCACCTGCAACTCAAGCTCAAGACACTATGCTCAAACATAAAGAGCCAACTCTGGCCTTGAGCGAGCCGCCACAAAAAATGCATTGTTATAAAATTAATTTATTGACAGAAGCTTAAATCAATTTACAACTCATACTCATGGAATGAGAAAGATGCAAATGCAACTTTACTTGTCCCTCTACAGAGACCTCACATTTGTTTCACACTTGTTGTACAACCAATTTTGCCGTCACTTTGACTTTTTGTCAACCATACGACCCGCCGCACCCAGCTGGGTGCTTCATTTCTTGCCAACGTCATTACAAATGAGTCAAAGCCAATTGTCAAATATATAATGCCATGACTGCTCAGCAAGCAGCCTCTCAACAAACTGTTATTCATCTGCATCCAGTTGTAATATTCCATGTGCCTCATGCCCTGATTTGTAACATTGCCGCAATATTGTTGTGCCATGTTCTGCCACCCCAATTTCAGTATCCATGCCGTGTTTCCCAGTTACACAATCTCAGGACCATTGTCTTGCACAGCATCATATTGCTACACCTTGTTTTTTTGTCAATTCTGCCCCAAGGAGCCAGATGTGCCATGTCTACGTTGCACTAAAACTGGTCTACTCCATGCACATCTGCTGATTGTTGCACTCAGCAGCCACTGTTTTGCACTACTCTGCAAGAAGAACATTTGCCAGTTTTGGATTGCCGCAATGACTGCGCCTTGACCAGTCATTTGCATTATTCTACTTGTGATCATTTGGATCATCAAAATTAGACATGCTGAATTCAATAGCATGGATCAACTTTGAAGTTTGACAGCATTTTGTTTGTTTTTTTTGTATTGTATAATTTGTTTTTTTCTCATTTTAACTTTTTCTTCTTGTGATTACTAGTTATTTTTAGCAGCTAAGCACCTTTTTTCTCTCTTTTAGGACATTTTCTAAGATCTTTTTACTTATCTTCCATAGTTCATATTATTCGAATATATATTTTTATCACCCATGTATATTTTTTCCACGTTTTTCCAAAAACAATTTATTTCACTGTAGTTGTTTGTCATTAATTCATGTTTTGTCCTTGTCCATATTTGTGCTCAATTTGTTCACAGTCTAATCCTTTCTTATTTAATATCTATTGAGCTAAGTGACTTGCCCTTCTATCATAAATCGTTATTATTCAAAATTTTTCCCTGGTCCTGGGCAATCAGTCATCCCTTACATAGCACAACACTCCATTGCCAACATGTCATCAACGCCTCATGTTTTTGTCTCCCAAGCTCAATTGTTTGACATTGCTGTACTTCATTTTGGTTCATTTTTCTCCATACACTTGTGCATAATAATGTGTTGGCATCCCATTTTTGATCTACCGACACAGATCTCATTTTGTCAATTTGTTTGAACACCCGCCTTTATGCTGCAGCTGTTTTGCGCAAAAAGTTTGCCCAGCAAACTTTGTTGCGTGTTAAAAAATGACACTGTGTGCTATTTTTCTTGACACCCAGGGGAGTGTAGAGATCTCTCTACACACTGTTGTGTTGTGTTGGATAAACGCGGATATCCTTTTGTTTTGCATTACAATATACCTACGCGTCAACAATGATTGCCCCAGATGTTCATTTTTGTGCTCAATTTCCATACACACAAACATGTCCATTAAGCGTTGCGCATGAAACAGCTTGCCCAGGACCACCTTTCCCTAGAAATAACCATGTTTTCATTCCTTTTCCAAACATCTTTTCAATCAGAATCTGGGATAGAAAAATGGGCACTCGTGCTTAATGTGACTTGAGTAAGAAACGGCTTATGTGCTATCATATCTTATGTGTATTTATAGATCATATATGTGTGTGTCATATTTTTGCCTATCCCAATTGCACATACTTTAACTGCGAGACTTTTGCCCATAGGCCTATTGTCATATTCATGTATCCATTTCAACTTTCTTTGTTTGTCCGTATATGCCTCTTTTTTGTACCGGTTAAAACTAAGTGTGAGCTTGTGTTGGCAAAACGTTCCAAAAACGTTATCATTCCCATTCCTGCTAACAATACTGAATTATGATTCCATTGTTCTGAAAATAATATTGTTCCTATGTTTGTTAACAACAGCTGCATATCATTCTGTTAACAGATTAGCCGTTTTTGGACATGTTTTGATATACAGAAAACAATTCAGCAAATTTTTAAAGTTTCTGAAAGTTTTTCACAAAAAACACAAATAATTTGTTTTAAATTCGCCAAGAAATCAGTTCAAAAATCATAACAAAGTGACAAGTGCAGAACAGAGCATACAAAATGCTAAAAAGTACAGACTGCTCAAATTACTATGTATTTACTCATTAAATAATTTTAACTTCTGCAGAAACATTGATCTGTACAAAAGCTACTCTTCTGAAGTAAAAATAAGACTTTTTTTGCGCCAAGAAAGTCAGTAAATGCAATGAATTAACACTATATTGGCATGGTTAAAATCAGTAAAAAATACACAACTTTTCTCTACTGCGCCAATAGTTTTTTGGCAATGGGGGGGCGGCCGCCCCCGCTATATCCACCCTTAACCCCACGTCTAGGTATGGTGCAAGCTGGCTGGACCAAACAGCCTTACCCAAGACTGCTAGAACTTGTTAAACAAATTTCCAAAAAGTATGTAGCTTTTAATGGCATTTTGTAATAAGAGGCAGTATCTGATGACCTCGTCTGTTAATATGATTTCTTTCTTTTTTCTTTCATTCTATTTCTTTTCTAATGCAAGTTTTTGTTTTATAATCCTACCTATTTTCCTTTTCAATTAGACTTTTGCGCCTCATAAAACATGTAATCTCTCATAATATAATTTTTTAGGTACACTTGTGCTATTTCACGCATCCTTCTTGTTTCTTTCTTACTAATAGCATGATGCACCTCTCTATCTATCTTTCTTTCTTTCCTCTTTTTTCTCTTGTTTTCAATTTTTTTCTCTTTTCTTTTTCTTTTTTTCTGTATTTGCTCCTTCATTTATCTATTTTTTACTTATAAAATTTTTTTTCTCATTTTTCTTTTCCTTTCCTTTTTCTTTGTTCCTTTTTTTATTTGCTTCTTTCTCGTATTGATGACGTTCTTAATAAATAATGTATATAAACCATGTTAGGTGATTTTAAAGCCTATATGTATACAAGTACATAATTAGTTCATTTTTGCTAACCTTGAATTTTTTATATTTTAAAATCGACTATTTTGATTAGTGCTCGGATATTATTCCATTTAGCGAGGCCTATAATTATTTCCATTATGTCATCTCGGCAAACTCCTAGACTTTTTGGTAACCATTAGTGTTGTAAAAATAAGGATTTTTTGCAAGATGAAAGATAAAGATAAAGTTGAAATTTTATAATCTAGAAGATAAAGATAAAGATAAAGAATTGAGAAAGATAAAGATAATTATGGTCACTTGGACCTAGGAGGATGATGTATGTGAAGTGCAATAAATGAGAGTGGGTGATGCAAAGCATCCAAAGGCATTAAGCACAACATAAATGTAGGTTTGGGGGTGTACCCGTGGTATATGACCAACACAACTACTACTGGCTGACAGCAAGTCACTTCTTTTTCAATACAAGCATCAAAACCCTGCTCTGTGCGCCTGTATACAAAGTAAGTAAAGTCGTGACTCTTATTGATTCTTTTCAAATTTCTCTATTCTCCTAGGCTTAGACTTACAGTCTGCTTTGTTTATTTGAGAGATTTTCAGTTAATTTTTTCAAAGACCACAGTAACCAAAACAAGACAAATTACTGTAATTTGGCAGATCAGCTTAGTGAAGGCAAGTAGCTGAAAATTCCATATTAAATGCACTAATCCGCCCATATAAATTGAATTTAGGTATTTAATTAGTGCTGGGACATACTGTAGTAAGTGCGCTAAATAAAAAGTTATCGGCCAAGATCAAACCCAGGTTGCTTTGACGGCAAGCAGATGTTTACCACTCAGCTATATGGGAGTTTATAGCGTTTCTTATTATCTTAATCTATTGTGTTAAAAGTGTCCACTTAAGGATATCTAAAATTGGCGATTTTTATCTGTAAGATGATTGATCTGTTGAAAGACAAGAATAAATTATGGAGGAAAGTAAAATCCGGAAATGGTAAGAATAAGTAAAATTCGGAAACAGAAATGGAAACGATGGATTAAATCCGGAAACGGAAGCAACCAAAGCACTGGAAATGGGATACCCCAAGTATGTAGGCCACATCAGGGTCAACACTCAACACCCCAATCCCATTTACGGCAAAATTTTACCCATGGAAGGAGGGTTTAGGGGCTTGGAAATTGAGTACACCATGGTTCATATATGTAGCTGACTCCTGTTCTGCACTGTTAAAAACAATCTGTTGTATCTAAGCAAACAATTAGCATGTAACTGGCAGCCACTAAAAGTTAGTATTATGATGGCACAAAAATTTCGCTTTGATCCAATATGAAAATTAATTTCACACAACACTAAAATTTAGTTTTGATCCAAAATGAAAATTTTTGTGCTGTCAGTCGCTTCTAGAATACTTACATGAAATTTTGCCATTGTACGCTAAAATAGGTTTGAGTCAATACACATACACATACGAGTATAATGAAGGTGAGATACATTTATTGATTTCAAAAGGACAATGATACGCGTAAAATGTTGAAAACATAACAGGACGCAGACTGCAACGCTTACTAACGAAGAAAAGTAAGCGGAATAAAAACGAGTTACAAAACAGTTGACTGGTAAGAAAAAGGTGTTAACAATAGGCACAAAGATAGGTCACAACAAAATTTGTATGTATATAAGCTATTAAAGCACAGGTACGGATTTTGAAGGGCGTAGGGAGGGACCCCCTTTTGTCAAAAACTAGTTGGGCTCAATAGAGATAAATGTGTTTTTCAAATGGTTTTAGCAATTTTTTTATCACAGTTTTTCATATTTCGGCTCTTCGCACCAGGTAGTACTCATAAATGACATTTACTGACTTTTTGACTCTATAGTTTATTTCCTTATGTCAGATAGAGTCGTTTATTTTCAAAACAAGGACTTTTTAACTTATTTTAATGATCTCTTGAGCATTTTTTGATGCTTTACGCCGATTTCAAAATTAACAATTCGCATTTTTTGTAAAAAATTTGGAAAATTTCTAACTTTTTCGAAGTGATCTCAAAGATTCAGTCTATCAAAAGATGGCGAAAAATCGATACTGAAAGCGAAATGAACGGATTTTTCGAACAATTTTGGACACTATTCAGAAAACTTGGGATTCCGCCACCCCCTCTCATCAGGAAATACAGGATTGGTCACTGTTAAAGCACATACAATAATGCAGAATGACAATATTGCGTTGTCGAAAATTGTCACTGCTTATTCAGTGAATCTTTAAGTCTACAATGCACACAAGACAAGTCCTTTTCAAATAAAGGAAACCAAACTCCTTAATTTGTCCTGCCTGCGTATAAAAAAAGGACAAGAATTAGAAACATAAAAATAGATCGCGAATACGTCATCTTCCTACATTAAATTCGCTAAGCAAAACAACTAAATGACACAAGCGTCAAATATGCACTTAGGCGCAAGGAAAATAAAAAGGCGTGGGATCTGAGGGTTTTACACCCCGTGTAGGTTAATGCAGACCCCATCTTATATTCAGTTACATTTTTTGCGATTTCACTCAACCGGACCCCTAGAATTTCTTGCAGCCCATGAATGGTAAGAGGGCATTACCCTCAGAATTTAATTTTTTTCGCAATTTTTTTTGATGCTAATGGATAGTGCTCAATGAGAAACATTTAGAAATTTTGTTTATCCGTCATACCACCATTTTTAAGACCATTTTTGATTTTAGAAAAATCTTGTGCCCCCTTCCGGAATTTTAGTGCTGCTCAAGTGCTCACCTATGGTATGTACTAGCCGGTGATATTTAGCGGATATAAGATTTTCTACATAATTTTTGAAGACAAACGAAATGAAAATCGAAAAATTGTTCCTAGCACTGGATCAAAAATTTTGTGTACTATTTATTCAAAAAAAGCAAAAAATTGTGTATAAATAATTGAAAAACTCGAAATATCTAGCCCAATTGATCAGTTTCGACATTTTTCAGCGATAAAAGCGATACAAAGCAGTCAGAACGAAGCAAACATGCTAAAAAATGCGGTATAAGCAAAAAACGTTTTATGCAGGCTATTTTGATCATCTTAATTATTTGACTACAGAAAGAGCGTGAACAATAATTTTACTAATCTGGATTCCGGGGTTTAACCCTCGTCCCTGACTTTGTGCACCTATATTACACGCATACAAGGCACAATAAGTTTGCAGTTTAATGCATGGTTTTTATCACTGAGACAGCGCATTGTAGGAATCAAGCACTGATGAGCAAAAACATAGTTCTTGAACAAATTCGTCGTTTGGTTCTCAAAACTGATCAAAGGATACTATTAGGTCACCCCAATGCACCTCAGCCTTGTTAGGTCGCTGCATATTGTGGATCTCTCTCTACAAAATTATATAACATTGATTTTATTGATGTTCATTTATCCTCATGATTTAGGGTCAATGTATATGCAGCAGCCTTAAATATTTTTGTATGACCTACACTTTTTTGAATATGACACATGTAGTATAAAAAGTATGTTATTTTTATTGCAGCAATCAATAAGATTATATTCGAATGAAAAATAATAAGTTACCGTGAGACTCTAAAATGGAGCTTAATATATAGTGTAAACTTCACACTAGCAATGAGTGCAAAGAAGATTTTAGTCGGATTTGTAAATTAGATATTACTCGGATATTACGATCTTCATTCATGAAAAAATTACGTCTCCATAACGGTCTAACAACAAATAGACACAGATGTAAAACACTTTACATCACTGTTGAGTGTAAACAAACGCGCCCAGCTGACGTCCCTTATTTGATTCCATGTAAATTTTCAGATTTCGGCAAAAAAATTCAGGTTTTCGCAAAGCTCTAGAACGAAGATTAATTAGCAGTGATAAACTCTACACAAACGCCTAGTGTAAAGAGGATTTTATTCCGATTTTCCGATTTGTAAATCTGATATTACTCGGATATTATTACCAACATTTATGAAAAAATTGCATGTCTACAATGGTCTGAGGACAAATAAACATTAAGTGTAAACTACTTTACATCACTGTTGAATGTAAACCATCGCGCCTACGTGACGTCTCACATTTGATTCTTTGGAAATTTCTAGACTCCAGGAAAAATTAGGTTTCTGGAATGCTCAAAAAGGAAGATAAATACATATGTAGTGTAAACTTCATGTAAACACCTAGTGTAAAGAAGATTTTGGTCAGATTCGTAATTTTGATATTGTTCCGATATTATGATTAATATTTATGAAAAAATTAAGTCTCCATAATGTTCTATGGGCAAACTAACAATAGGTGTAAACCACTTTACAACACTGCAGAGTGTAAACATGTGCGCCAGACTGGCATATCAAATTTGGTTCCTGGTCCATTTCTAGACTTGATAATCGTGTCCCTGACTCATATTCGGAGAAGCAGGCAGAAAAAACAAGACAGAAACGCATTTTAAACACCAAATTTTTGACTTTACACTCGCTAAATATTAATGTATAGACAATTTGCTTTGACATGCACCCAAAATAAAGCAATTTATTTTTATTCTATTAGACTTATCCCGACTTCTGGACGGAGAAAGTGGCGAACAAAAACGCAACAAAAACGTATTTTCCATCATTTAGAACACTGTAAACTTTAAAATTCCGCACCGAACTCCCCATCGAGTTTAAAGAAATTTGGTTTAGTACAATTTGTAGCTTTTAAATCGTAGTACATTCCTGTGTGCCAAAATTCTCTTGCAAAAATTATTTGGTATGATTTATTAATCAAAATTCGGAGAAAACGTGTTTTTTCGCCCATTTTTTTACCTCTGATTTCGAAGTTTACTTCCCCATAAATAACTCAATATTGCGTTTTTTAAATGCGGTTTGCTGCGATGTGTAGCCCCTGGAAAGTACTTTACTACTGCTGTATTCAATCTACCCTGAACCAAAAGCGGAAAAATTTTGGCAGAGAAATCTTACTTAAAATCCGTTTTTCACACCATCAACTAGAGTGTAAACTTTAAACCCCAGGATCTAACTCACCATAAAGCGTAAAAGACTTTGCTTATATGCAGAATGTAGCCCTTGATCCGCTCTACATGTCTGTCAGAAGAACATTTTAAAAAACTGATAGCCGGAGTTAGTATCAGACATAAGCAGCGTTGAAATCTCGACCAAAATGTGCTTTTTCACCCCAGATTTTCGCACTCTCTACACTCCTATTATGAGAACTAATGCGATTTTCAACAAACAAAAAAAAGCCGATTCGGAGCATCCCTTCCTCTACAAATTTGTGCCATTAATTTATTTGAGGAGTCAATACTGAGTTGTCCACATGCCGTCTAAAAAACCTCCCGAAATTCAATCCTATGTTATAACGTTACACAAAAACTTTACACCTTCTTTACACAGCCAGTTTTGAGTTTCAAGAAAAACAAAAAAACACGGGCAGCGATTTTTTTATTATCTATCTTTTAAAAAAAGCCGCACCTTCTAGATGCGTCCTGTTATAGCTGTAGGGGGAGTGCACAGGTGTTAGGGGGTACCTAAAGTAAATTATAGGTGCGCGCTATGACACGCTACCTATGTATATATAAATATATATATATATATATATATATATATATATATATATATATATATATATATATATATATATATATATATATATATATATATATATATATATATATATATATATATATATATATATATATATATATATATATATATATATATATATATATATATATATATATATATATATATATATATATATATATATATATATATATATATATATATATATATATATATATATATGCATAGCAAGAAAAAATGCTCCGATGGAACAAAAAAGGTAGAATATACTTGGAACAAAGAATTATCAAGGACGTAAAAGGAGGGGACTAGAAAAAGCTCGTCACAAAATTTGCTAAAACTCAGAAATTTCTTAAACAAAGAAAAAATGAAAGTAAGTAAATCAAAGAAAAAACCTACCTGTGCCTAAAACTGCAAGATCTGCTAAAAATCAAACTTTTTCTAAGCAACGCAAAAATCGAAGTATATTCTGCGGCCTCTGAATAAAATTGGTTGAACCTTCCCATATTGTCCACCATACAGTGGGCGGTTCCAAAATTCTGAAGGGGTTTTCAAATTGGAATATTGGCCTTAAAAATAGTGCTATGGCGAAAAAAACACCATTTTTGAACGTTTTTTGTCGAGCCACATCTATCGGTACATACCAAAAAACCCAAAAAGAGCAGAAAGATTTGAAAAATTGAATTCTGGAGGTATTGTTGGGTATTTGCGTTTTCTTGTTGGGTATTTTGCCTTGGGATGCATACTCCCCAAACCCCCTACGTCTAGGTATGGTGTCCAATGCATAATATAAAGCTTAAAAAATAAATCTCAAATCTGAGTTTTGCTAATCACTTGCAACATTAATTTATTCGATATTGAGGCTAGATAAATATTACAAAAAGTTATATCCTATGATTATTTGCGATACCGCAACAAAAGACTGTGATTTCTATATAATGCATGCGTCCATTCAGTACTCTTCTGGCGTTTGATCCCACCATACCACCCGGATTTCATTCCGGCACATGTAAACTGATAACTATTAGGCATGGGAGGTTAGGAGTATGCACCAGTGTTCAATCAGAAACGTCGAAAATTGCCGTTTTTCCAACATACCATAATTACTATTTTTTTCCCAGAAGAATATTGCAACATGGCGCTGCTCAGCTATGGCGATATCTGCTTTTGCAGAGTGAGTGGTTCAGTTATCTAGCCCAATGTTTTATCTTTGTTCGACTGGATGCTGCTTTCTTCTGCAGGCCGCAGAATATACTTCGATTTTTGCGTTGCTTAGAAAAAGTCTGATTTTTAGCAGATCTTGCAGTTTTAGGCACAGGTAGGTTTTTTCTTTGATTTACTTACTTTCATTTTTTCTTTGTTTAAGAAATTTCTGAGTTTTAGCAAATTTTGTGACAAGCTTTTTCTAGTCCCCTCCTTTTACGTCCTTGATAATTCTTTGTTCCAAGTATATTCTACCTTTTTTGTTCCATCGGAGCATTTTTTCTTGCAAGTACCCAACTTTTTGTTAGCAAAAAATAGTAGTTATTCCTATCTTTGTCAGTGTTGTAGCGAATGTCATTAGGTACTGCTTTCATCTCAGCAATTTATACTTGCATTGTGTATGAATTATATTCCGACTCCGCGCGTTTACAATATAATTTAGCTGAAGTTCGAAGCAGCATCATTTTCTGTGCTCAAGCTGGAATTCACTTATCGCTTCTGATCGTTGCTTACTTCGACCATGATGCAACTTCAACAAATAATCTCACGTTTTGTCATTTTACTTCTCGCTGACTCTTATTTAGTCCGATAAAGTTGACTGCCCGCAGCAATGCACTGGCTAATCGACCTAAGAAACACGCATTTCAAAGTGAAATGCATGCGTCGTTCAAGTGGACATTTCTTTACAGTTGGGTAGATTGCGTAGCAAATGGGGCGCAATGATTTTTGCCCAATCGCTATGGTTGAAGATAGCTAAATACATATACATATGTGGGAAATTTCTTGCATGTTATTACGTGCTTGTTTCAGTAAATTTTAAAATGATAATTATCACATTGCGTGTATGAATAATGTTGGTAAGCACTAACGTATTAGGTACAACAAGTTAGGTACTGGATCTAGGATTTTCAACCTAACTTTTACAAAAACCACCTAAAACATGTCAAAAATTTGCTCTTTGCACAAAAATGCGTTTTTTATGCTTTTTGTGTGGTCTATACTTTTATGTACACATATTCCCATTATTCATGATGTGATTCTGACCCCGGTCCCATCGGGCGTTTCTCCGCCCTAGGGGCTGTCCAAAGTAATGGAACCAGGGTTCCTCAAGTAGGGCCCATCAGGGTCAACGCCCCAACCCCATTTCCGCCAAAATTTCTCCAACTGAAGAAGGGTTTAGGGGCTCGGAAACGGGGTTCCCCATTATTCGAATGTGTATCTGAGCCCTGGTTCCTGTTATAGGTATCTCCGCCCTGGAAGCAGTCCAAAGTGGCCGAACCGGGGTTTCCCAAGTAGGTATCATCAGGGTCAACGCCCCAACCCCGTTTCCGCCAAAATTTCTCCAACTGAAGAAGAGTTTAGGGGCTCGGAAGCGGGGTACCCCATTATTAATATGTGATTCTGATCCCGGTTCTGTCAGTAGTTTCTCCGCCCTTTAAGCAGTCCAAAGTGGCCAAACAGGGGTTGCCCAAGTAGGGCTTATCAGGGTCAACACAGCAACCCGGTTTCCGCCAAGATTTCTCCAACTGAAGGGGTGGTTTAGGATCTCGGAAACGGTGTACCCAATTATTCATATGTGATTCTGACCCAGTTTCCTATCAGGGGTTTCACAGCCCTGGTAGCAGTCCAAAGTGGCGGAACCGGGGTTCCCCAAGTAAGACCCAACATGGTCAACGCCCTCAACCCCGTTTTCGCCAAAATTTCCACAACTGAAGGGAGTGTTAATGGCTCGGAAACGAGGTACCTCATTATTCAAATGTGAATCTGACCCAGGTTCCTCCGGGGTTTCTCCGCCCTGGGGGCGGTCAAAGTAACGGAACCAGGGTTCCTCAAGTAGGGCCCATCGGGGTCAACGCCCCCAACCCCGTTTCCGCCAAAATTTCACCAACTGAAGGATTGTTTAGGGGCTCGGAAACGGAACTCCCCATTATTTGAATGTGACTCTGACCCCGGTTCCTGTTATGGGTATCTCCGCCCTGGGAGCAGTCCAATGTGGCCGAACCGGGGTTCCCCAAGTAAGGCCCATCAGGGTCAACGCCCCCACCCCGTTTCCGCCAAAATTTCTCCAATTGAAGAAGGGTTTTAGGGGCTCGGAAACGGGGTTCCCCTTTATTCGAATGTGGATCTGACCCCGGTTCCTGTTATGGGTATCTCCGCCCTGGGAGCAGTCCAAAGTGGCCGAACCGGGGTTGCCCAAGTAGGGATCATCAGGGTCAACGCCCCAACCCAGTTTCCGCCAAAATTTCTCCAACTGAAGAAGGGTTTAGGGGCTCGGAAGCGCGGTATCCGATTATTCATATGTGATTCTGACCCGGTCCTGTCGGGAGTTTCTCCGCCCTTTAAGCAGTCCAAAGTGGCCGAACCGGGGTTGCCCAAGTAGGGCCCATCAGGGTCAAGGCCCCAACCCGATTTCCGCCAAGATTTCTCCAACTGAAGTAGGGTTTAGAGGCTCGGAAACGGTGTACCCCATTATTCATATGTGAATCTGACCCGGTTCCATCAGGAGTTTCACCGCCCTGGTAGCAGTCCAAAGTGGCGGAACCGGGGTTCCCCAAGTAGAGACCCAACATGAGTCAACGCCCTCAACCCCGTTTCCGCCAAAATTTCCACAACTGAAGGGGGTTTAGTGGCTCGGAAACGAGGTACCTCATTATTCAAATGTGAATCTGACCCAGGTTCCTGTCGGGGGTTTCTCCGCCCTGGGGGCGGTCCAAAGTAACGGAACCAGGGTTCCTCAAGTAGGGCCCATCAGGGTCAACGCCTCCAACCCCGTTTCCGCTAAAATTTCTCCAACTGAAGGGGGGTTTAGGGGCTCGGAAACGGAACTCCCCATTATTTGAATGTGACTCTTACCCAGGTTCCTGTTATGGGTATCTCCGCTCTGGGAGCAGTCCAATGTGGCCGAACCGGGGTTCCCCAAGTAGGGCCCATCAGGGTCAACGCCTCAACCCCGTTTCCGCCAAAATTTCTCCAACTGAAGAGGGGTTTAGGGCCTCGGAAACGGGGTTCCCCATTATTCAAATGTGGATCTGACCCCGGTTCCTGTTATGGGTATCTCCGCCCTGGGAGCTGAATCCAAAGTGGCCGAACCGGGGTTCCCCAAGTAGGGATCATCAGGGTCAACGCCCCAACCCCGTTTCCGCCAAGATTTCTCCAACTGAAGGAGGGTTTAGGGGCTCGGAAGCGGGGTACCCCATTATTCATAAGTGATTCTGACCCCGGTTCTGTCAGGAGTTTCTCCGCCCTTGAAGCAGTCCAAAGTGGCCGAACCGGGGTTGCCCAAGTAGGGCCCATCAGAGTCAACTCCCCAACCCCGTTTCCGCCAAGATTTCTCCAACTGAAGGGGGTTTAGGGGCTCGGAAACGGTGTACCCCATTATTCATATGTGAATCTGACCCCGGTTCCTGTCAGGGGTTTCTCCGCCCTGGGAGCAGTCCAAAGTGGCCGAACCGGGTTCCCCAAGTAGTGCCCATCAGGGTCAACGCCCCAACCCCGTTTCCGCCAAGATTTCTTCAACTGAAGGGGGTTTTAGGGGCTCGGAAACGGGTTTACCCCATTATTCATATGTGATTCTGACCCCGGTTCCATCAGGGGTTTCTCCGCCCTGGTAGCAGTCCAAAGTGGCGGAACCGGTGTTCCCCAAGTAGGACCCAACATGATCAACGCCCTCAACCCCGTTTCCGCCAAAATTTCCACAACTGAAGGGGGTTTCAGGGGCTCGGAAACGAGGTACCCCATTATTCAAATGTGAATCTGACCCAGGTTCCTTCAGGGGTTTCTCCGCCCTGAGGGCGGTCCAAAGTAACGGAACCAGGGTTCCTCAAGTAGGGCCCATCGGGGTCAACGCCCCCAATCCCGTTTCCGCCAAAATTTCTCCAACTGAAGGGGGTTTAGGGGCTCGGAAACGGAGCTCCCCATTATTCGAATGTGAATCTGACCCTGGATCCTGTTATGGGTATCTCCGCCCTGGGAGCAGTCCAATGTGGCCGAACCAGGGTTCCACAAGTAGGGCCCATCAGGGTCAACGTCCCAACCCCATTTTCGCCAAAATTTCTCCAACTGAAGGGGGCTTCAGGGGCTCGGAAACGGGTACCCCATTATTCATATGTGAATCTGACCCAGGTTCCGTCGGGGGTTTCTCCGCCCTGGGGACGGTCCAAAGTAATGTAAACCAGGGTTCCTCAAGTAGGGCCCATCAGAGTCAACGCCACCAACCCCGTCGCCAAAATTTCTCCAACTGACGGGGGTTTAGGGGATCGGGTACCCCATTATTCATATGTGATTCTGACCCCGGTTCCGTCAGGGCTTTCTCCGCCCTGGGAGCACTCCAAAGTGGCCTAACCGGGGTTCCCCAAGTAGGGCCCATCAGGGTTAATGCCCCAACCCCGTTTCCGCCAATATTTCTCCAACTGAAGGGGGTTTAGGGGCTCGGGTACCCCAATATTCATATGTGATTCTGAACCCGGTTCCCTCAGGGGTTTCTCCGCTCTGGGAGCAGTCCAAAGTGGCGAAACTGGGGTTCCCCAAGTAGGGCCCATCAGGGTCAACACCCTCAACACCGTTTCCGCCAAAATTTCCACAACTGAAGAAGGGTTTAGGATCTCGGAAACGGGGTACCCCATTATTCAATATGTGATTCTGACCTCGGTTCCGTCAGGAGTTTCTCCGCCCAGGGAGCAGTCCAAAGTGGCCGATCCGGGGTTGCCCAAGTAGGAATCATCAGGGTCAACGCCTCAACCCCGTTTCCGCCAAAATTTCTCCAACTAAAGAAGGGCTTTAGGGGCTCGGAAGTGGGGTATCCCATTATTCATATGTGATTCTGACCCCGGTTCTGTCAGGAGTTTATCCGCCCTGGGAGCAGTCCAAAGTGGCCGAACCGGGGTTTCCTCATGTAGGGCCCATCGGGGTCAACGCCCCAACCCCGTTTCCGCCGAAATTTCTTCAACTGAAGGGGGTTTAGGGGCTCGGAAACGGGGTTCCCCATTATTCAAATGTGAATCTGACCCCGGTTCCTGTTATGGGTATCTCCGCCCTGGGAGCAGTCCAAAGTGGCCGAACCGGGGTTGCCCAAGTAGGGATCATCAGGGTCAACGCCCCCAACCCCGTTTCCGCCAAGATTTCTACAACTGAAGGGGGTTTTAGGGGCTCGGAAACGGGGTACCCCATTATTCATATGTGAATCTGACCCAGGATCCGTCAGAGCGTTTCTCCGCCCTGGGGCGGTCCAAAGTAACGGAACCAGGGTTCCTCAAGTAGGGCCCATCAGGGTCAACGCCCCCAACCCCGTTTCCGCCAAAATTTCTCCAACTGAAGTAGGGTTTAGAGGCTCGGAAACGGTGTACCCCATTATTCATATGTGAATCTGACCCCGGTTCCATCAGGAGTTTCACCGCCCTGGTAGCAGTCCAAAGTGGCGGAACCGGGGTTCCCCAAGTAAGACTCAACATGGTCAACGCCCTCAACCCCGTTTCCGCCAAAATTTCCCCAACTGAAGGGGGTTTTAGGGGCTCGGAAACGAGGTACCTCATTATTCAAATGTGAATCTGACCCAGGTTCCTTCGGGGGTTTCTCCGCCCTGGGGGCGGTCCAAAGTAACGGAACCAGGGTTCCTCAAGTAGGGCCCATCAGGGTCAACGCCCCCAACCCCGTTTCCGCCAAAATTTCTCCAACTGAAGGGGGTTTAGGGGCTCGGAAACGGAGCTACCCCATTATTCATATGTGAATCTGACCCCGGTTCCTGTTAGGGGTATCTCCGCCCTGGGAGCGGTCCAAAGTAGGCCGAACCGGGGTTCCTCAAGTAGGGCCCATCAGGGTCAACGCCTCAACCCCGTTTCCGCCAAAATTTCTCCAACTGAAGAAGGGTTTAGGGGCTCGGAAACGGGGTTCCCCATTATTCAAATGTGGATCTGACCCCGGTTCCTGTTATGGGTATCTCCGCCCTGGGGCGGTCCAAAGTGGCCGAGCCAGGGTTCCCAAGTAGGGATCATCAGGGTCAACGCCCCAACCCTGTTTCCGCCAAAATTTCTCCAACTGAAGGAGGGTTAGGGGCTCGGAAGCAGGGTACCCCATTATTCATATGTGAATCTGACCCAGGTTCCGTCGGGAGTTTCGTCCGCCCTGTAAGCAGTCCAAAGTGGCCGAACAGGGGTTGCCCAAGTAGGGCCCATCAGGGTCAACTCCCTCAACCCCGGTTTCCGCCAAGATTTCTCCAACTGAAGGGGGTTTAGGGGCTCGGAAACGGGTACCCCATTATTCATATGTGATTCAGACCCCGGTTCCATCAGCGGTTTCTCCGCCCTAGGTAGCAATCCAAAGTGTGCCGAACCAGGGTTCCCAAGTATGGCCCATCAGGGTCAACGCCCCAACCCCGTTTCCGCCAAGATTTCTCCAACTGAAGGGGGTTTAGGGGCTCGGAAACGGATTACCCCATTATTCATATGTGATTCTGACCCAGGTTCCATCAGGGGTTTCTCCGCCCTGGTAGCAGTCCAGAGTGGCGGAACCGGTGTTCCCCAAGTAGGACCCAACATGATCAACGCCCTCAACCCCGTTTCCGCCAAAATTTCCACAACTGAAGGGGGTTTTAGGGGCTTGGAAACGAGGTACCCCATTATTCAAATGTGAATCTGACCCAGGTTCCATCGGGGTTTCTCCGCCCTGGGGGCGGTCCAAAGTAACGGAACCAGGGTTCCTCAAGTAGGGCCCATCAGGGTCAACGCCCCCAACCCCGTTTCCGCCAAAATTTCTCCAACTGAAGGGGGTTTAGGGCTCGGAAACGGAATCCCCATGATTCGAATGTGAATCTGACCCTGGTTCCTGTCATGGGTATCTCCGCCTAGGAGCAGTCCAAGTGGCCGAACCAGGGTTCCACAAGTAGGGCCCATCAGGGTCAACGTCCCAACCCATTTCCGCCAAATTTCTCCAACTGAAGGGGGCTTAGGGGCTCGGAAACGGGTATCCCATTATTCATATGTGAATCTGACCCAGGTTCCGTCGGGGGTTTCTCCGCCCTGGGGGCGGTCCAAAGTAATGTGAACCAGGGTTCCTCAAGTAGGGCCCATCAGAGTCAACGCCGCCAACCCCGTCGCCAAAATTTCTCCAACTGACGGGGGTTTAGGGGCTCGGGTACCCCATTATTCATATGTGATTCTGACCCCGGTTCCGTCAGGGCTTTATCCGCCCTGGGAGCACTCCAAAGTGTGCCTAACCAGGGTTCCCCAAGTAGGGCCCATCAGGGTTAATGCCCTAACCCCGTTTCCGCCAATATTTCTCCAACTGAAGGGGGTTTAGGGGCTCCGGATACCCCAATATTCATATGTGATTCTGAACCCGGTTCCCTCAGGGGTTTCTCCGCTCTGGGAGCAGTCCAAAGTGGCGGAACTGGGGTTCCTCAAGTAGGGCCCATCAGGGTCAACACCCTCAACACCGTTTCCACCAAAATTTCTCACAACTGAAGAAGGGTTTAGGATCTCGGAAGCAGGGTACCCCATTATTAATATGTGATTCTGACCTCGGTTCCTGTCAGGGTTTCTCTGCCCAGGGAGCAGTCCAAAGTGGCCGATCCGGGGTTGCCCAAGTAGGAATCATCAGGGTCAACGCCCCAACCCCGTTTCCGCCAAGAATTTCTCCAACTAAAGAAGGGTTTAGGGGCTCGCGAAGTGGGGTATCCCATTATTCATATGTGATTCTGACCCGGTTCTGTCAGGAGTTTATCCGCCCTGGGGCAGTCCAAAGTGGCCGAACCGGGGTTTCTTATGTGGCCACGGGGCCAAGCCCCAACCCCGTTTCCGCCGAAATTCCTCAACGAAGGGGTTAGGCCCGAACGGGTTCCCCATGTTCAATGGATCTGACCCGGTTCCGTTATGGGTATCTCCGCCCTGGGAGCAGTCCAAAGTGGCCGAACAGGGGTTGCCCAAGTAGGGCCCATCAGGGTCAAGGCCCCAACCCGATTTCCGCCAAGATTTCTCAACTGAAGTGGGGTTTAGAGGCTCGGAAACGGTGTACCCCATTATTCATATGTGAATCTGACCCCAGTTCCATCATGAGTTTCACCGCCCTGGTAGCAGTCTAAAAAGGTGGAACCGGGGTTCCCCAAGTAAGACCCAACATGGTCAACGCCCCCAACCCCGTTTCCGCCAAAATTTCTCCAATTGAAGAAGGGTTTAGGGGCTCGGAAACGGGGTACCCCATTATTCATATGTGATTCTGACCCCGGTTCCATCAGGAGTTTCTCCGCCTGGGAGCAGTCAAAGTGGCCGAAGCAGGGTTGCCTAAGTAGGGTCCGTCAGGGTCAACTCTCCCAACCCCGTTTTCGCCAAGATTTCTCCAATTGAAAGGGGTTTAGTGGCTCGAAAACGAAGTACCCCATTATTCATATACGAATCTGACCCAGGTTCCATCGGGGGTTTCTCAGCCCTGGGGAAGGTCAAAGTAACGTAAACCAGGGTTCCTCAGGTAGGGCCCAACAGTGTCAACACCCTCAACCCCGTTTTCGCCAAAAATTCCCACAACTGAAGGGGTTTTAGGGGCTCGGAAACGGGGTACCCCATTATTCATATGTGAATCTGACCCAGGTTCCATCGAGGCGTTTCTCCGCCCTGGAGGCGGTCCAAAGTAATGGAACCAGGGTTCCTCAAGTAGGGCCCATCAGGATCAACGCCCCCAACCCCGTTTCCGCCAAAATTTTTCCAACTCAAGAAGGGTTTAGGGGCTCGGGACGGAGTACCCCATTATTCATATGTGAATCTGACCCAGGTTCCGTCGGGGGTTTCTCCGCCCTGTGGAAGGTCCAAAGTAACGTAAACCAGGGGTTCCTCAGGTAGGACCCAACAGTGTCAACACCTTCAACCCCGTTTTCGCCAAAAATTTCCAGAACTGAAGGGGGTTTTAGGGGCTTGGAAACGGGATACCCCATTATTCATATGTGAATCTGACCCAGGTTCCATCGAGCGTTTCTCCGCCCGGGGGCGGTCAAAATAATGGAACCAGGGTTCCTCAAGTAAGGGCCCATCAGGATAAACGCCCCCAACCCCGTTTCCGCCAAAATTATCCCAACTGAAGGGGGTTTAGTGGCTCGGAAACGAGGTACCCCATTATTCATATACAAATCTGACCCAGGTTCCATCGGGGGTTTCTCCGCCCTGGGTAAGGTCCAAAGTAACGTAAACCAGGGTTCCTCAGGTAGGGCCCAACAGTGTCAACACCCTCAACCCCGTTTTTGCCAAAAATTTCCTCAACTGAAGGGGGTTTTAGGGGCTCGGAAACGGGGTACCCCATTATTCATATGTGAATCTGACCCAGGTTCCATCGAGCGTTTCTCCGCCCCGGGGGTGGTCCAAAGTAATGGAACCAGGGTTCCTCAAGTAGGGCCCATCAGGATCAACGCCCCCAACCCCGTTTCCGCCAAAATTTTTCCAACTCAAGAAGGGTTTAGGGGCTCGGAAACGGGGTACCCCATTATTCATATGTGAATCTGACCCAGGTTCCGTCGGGGGTTTCTCCGCCCTGTGGAAGGTCCAAAGTAACGTAAACCAGGGTTCCTCAGGTAGGACCCAACAGTGTCAACACCTTCAACCCCGTTTTCGCCAAAAATTTCCACAACTGAAGGGGGTTTTAGGGGCCTGGAAACGGGGTACCCCATCATTCTTATGTGAATCTGACCCAGGTTCCATCGAGCGTTTCTCCGCCCGGGGGCGGTCCAAAGTAGTGGAACCAGGGTTCCTCAAGTAGGGCCCATCAGGATAAACGCCCCCAAACCCGTTTCCGCCGAAATTTCTCCAATTGAAGGGGGTTTAGGGTCTCGAAAACAGGGTTTTACCATTATTTGAATGTGAATCTGACCCCGGTTCCTGTTATGGGTATCTCCGCCCTGGGAGCAGTCCGAAGTGGCCGAACGGGGTTGCCCAATTAGGGCCCATCAGGGTCAAGGCCCCAACCCGATTTCCGCCAAGATTTCTCAACTGAAGTGGGGTTTAGAGGCTCGGAAACGGTGTACCCCATTATTCATATGTGAATCTGACCCCAGTTCCATCATGAGTTTCACCGCCTTAGTAGCAGTCTAAAAAGGCGGAACCGGGGTTCCCCAAGTAAGACCCAACATGGTCAACGCCCTCAACCCCGTTTCCGCTAAAATGTCCACAACTGAAGGGGGTTTTAGGGGCTCGGAAACGAGATACCGCGTTATTCAAATGTGAATCTGACCCAGGTTCCTTCGGGGTTTCTCCGCCCTGGGGGGCGGTCCAAAGTAATGGAACCAGGGTTCCTCAAGTAGGGCCCAACAGTGTCAACACCCTTAACCCCGTTTTCGCCAAAAATTTCCACAACTGAAAGGGGTTTTAGGGGCTCGGAAGCGAAGCACCCCATTATTCATATGTGATTCTGACCCCTGTCCCGTCGGGCGTTTCTCCGCCTTAGGGGCGGTCAAAGTAATGGAACCAGGGTTCCTCAAGTAGGGCCCATCAGGGTCAACGCCCCAACCCCGTTTCCGCCAATATTTCTCCAACTGAAGAAGGGTTTAGGGGCTCGGAAACGGGGTTCCCCTTTGTTTGAATGTGGATCAGACGACGGTTCCTGTTATGGGTATCTCCGCCCTGGGAGCAGTCCAAAGTGGCCGAACAGGAGTTGCCCAAGTAGGGCCCATCAGGGTCAAGGCCCCAACCCGATTTCCGCCAAGATTTCTCCAACTGAAGTAGGGTTTAGAGGCTCGGAAACGGTGTACCCCATTATTCATATGTGAATCAGACCCCAGTTCCAACATGAGTTTCACCGCCCTGGTAGCAGTCTAAAAAGGCGGAACCGGGGTTCCCCAAGTAAGACCCAACATGGTCAACGCCCTCAACCCCGTTTCCGCTGAAATTTCCACAACTGAAGGGGGTTTTAGGGGCTCGGAAACGAGATACCGCATTATTCAAATGTGAATCTGACCCAGGTTCCTTCGGGGTTTCTCCGCCCTGGGGGCGGTCCAAAGTAATGGAACCAGGGTTCCTCAAGTAGGGCTCATCAGGGTCAACGCCCCAACTCCGTTTCCGCCAAAATTTCTCCAACTGAAGAAGGGTTTAGGGGCTCGGAAGCGAAAGCACCCCATTATTCATATGTGATTCTGACCCCTGTCCTGTCGGGCGTTTCCCCGCCTTAGGGGCGGTCCAAAGTGACGGAACCAGGGTTCCTCAAGTAGGAACCACCAGGGTCAACGCCCCAACCCCGTTTCCGCCAATATTTCTCCAACTGAAGAAGGGTTTATGGGGCTCGGAAGCGGGGTTCCCCTTTGTTTGATATGTGGATCTGACCCCGGTTCCTGTTATGGGTATCTCCGCCCTGGGAGCAGTCCAAAGTGGCCGAACAGGGGTTGCCCAAGTAGGGCCCATCAGGGTCAACGCCCCCAACCCGATTTCCGCCAAGATTTCTCCAACTGAAGTAGTTGTTTAGAGGCTCGGAAACGTTGTACCCCATTATTCATATGTGAATCTGACCCCAGTTCCATCAGGAGTTTCACCGCCCTGGTAGCAGTCCAAAGTGGCGGAACCGGGGTTCCCCAAGTAAGACCCAACATGGTCAACGCCCTCAACCCCGTTTCCGCCAAAATTTCCACAACTGAAGGGGGTTTTAGGGGCTCGGAAACGGGGTACCCCATTATTCATATGTGAATTTGACCCAGCTTCCATCGAGCGTTTCTCCGCCCTGGGGGCGGTCCAAAGTAATGGAACCAGGGTTCCTCAAGTAGGGCCCATCAGGGTCAACGCCCCAACCCCGTTTCCGCCAAAATTTTTCCAACTGAAGAAGGGTTTAGGGGCTCGGAAGCGAAGTTCCCCATTATTCATATGTGATTCTGACCCCGGTCCCGTCAGGGCGTTTCTCCGCCCTAGGGGCGGTCCAAAGTAATGGAACCAGGGTTCCTCAAGTAGGGCCCATCAGGGTCAACGCCCACAAACCCGTTTCCGCCGAAATTTCTCCAATTGAAGGGGGGTTTAGGGGCTCGGAAACGGGGTTCCACCATTATTTGAATGTGAATCTGACCCCAGTTCCTGTTATGGGTATCTCCGCCCTGGGAGCAGTCCGAAGTGGCCGAACAGGGGTCGCCCAATTAGGGCCCATCAGGGTCAAGGCCCCAACCCGATTTCCGCCAAGATTTCTCCAACTGAAGTAGGGTTTAGAGGCTCGGAAACGGTGTACCCCATTATTCATATGTGAATCTGACCCCAGTTCCATCAGGAGTTTCACCGTCCTGGTAGCAGTCCAAAGTGGCGGAACCGGGGTTCCCCAAGTAAGACCCAACATGGTCAACGCCCTCAACCCCGTTTCCGCCAAAATGTCCACAACTGAAGGGGGTTTTAGTGGCTCGGAAACGAGGTACCTCATTATTCAAATGTGAATCTGACCCAGGTTCCTTCGGGGGTTTCTCCGCCCTGGGGGCTGTCCAAAGTAACGGAACCAGGGTTCCTCAAGTAGGGCCCATCGGGGTCAACGCCTCCAACCCCGTTTCCGCTAAAATTTCTCCAACTGAAGAGGGGTTTAGGGGCTCGGAAACGGAACTCCCCATTATTTGAATGTGACTCTTACCCCGGTTCCTGTTATGGGTATCTCCGCCCTGGGAGCAGTCCAATGTGGCCGAACCGGGGTTCCCCAAGTAGGGCCCATCAGGGTCAACGCCTCAACCTCGTTTCCGCCAAAGTTTCTCCAACTGAAGAAGGGTTTAGGGCCTCGGAAACGGGGTTCCCCATTATTCGAGATGTGGATCTGACCCCGGTTCCTGTTATGGGTATCTCCGCCCTGGGAGCTGAATAAAGTGGCCGAACCGTGTGTTGCCCAAGTAGGGATCATCAGGGTCAACGCCCCAACCCTGTTTCCGCTAAAATTTTTTAACTGAAGAAGGGTTAGGGGCTCGGAAGCGGGGTACCCCATTATTCATAAGTGATTCTGACCCCGGTTCTGTCAGGAGTTTCTCCGCCCTTTAAGCAGTCCAAAGTGGCCGTACAGGGGTTGCCCAAGTAGGGCCCATCAGAGTCACCTCCCCAACCCGGTTTCCGCCAAGATTTCTCCAACTGAAGAGGGGTTTAGGGGCTCGGAAACGGTGTACCCCATTATTCATATGCGATTCTGACCCCGGTTCCATCAGGAGTTTCAACGCCCTGGTAGCAATCCAATGTGGCCGAACCGGGTTCCCCAAGTATTGCCCATCAGGGTCAACGCCCCAACCCGGTTTCCGCCAAGATTTCTTCAACTGAAGGGGGGTTTAGGGGCTCGGAAACGGTTTACCCCATTATTCATATGTGATTCTGACCCCGGTTCCATCAGGAGTTTCACCGCCCTGGTAGCAGTCCAGAATGGCGGAACCGATGTTCCCCAAGTAAGACCCAACATGATCAACGTCCTCAACCCCGTTTCCGCCAAAATTTCCACAACTGAAGGGGGTTTCAGGGGCTCGGAAACGAGGTACCCCATTATTCAAATGTGAATCTGACCCAGGTTCCTTCGGGGGTTTCTCCGCCCTGAGGGCGGTCCAAAGTAACGGAACCAGGGTTCCTCAAGTAGGGCCCATCGGGTTCAACGCCCCCAATCCCGTTTCTGCCAAAATTTCTCCAACTGAAGGGGGTTTAGGGGCTCGGAAACGGAACTCCCCATGATTTGAATGTGAATCTGACCCTGGATCCTGTTATGGGTATCTCCGCCCTGGGAGCAGTCCAATGTGGCCGAACCAGGGTTCCCCAAGTAGGGCCCATCAGGGTCAACGTCCCAACCCCATTTTCGCCAAAATTTCTCCAACTGAAGGGGGCTTCAGGGGCTCGGAAACGGAGTATTCCATTATTCATATGTGCATCTGACCCAGGTTCCGTCGGGGGTTTCTCCGCCCTGGGACGGTTCAAAGTAATGTAAACCAGGGTTCCTCAAGTAGGGCCCATCAGAGTCAACGCCGCCAACCCCGTCGCCAAAATTTCTCCAACTGACGGGGGTTTAGGGGATCGGGTACCCCATTATTCATATGTGATTCTGACCCCGGTTCCGTCAGGGCTTTATCCGTCCTGGGAGCAGTCCAAAGTGGCCTAACCGGGGTTCCCCAAGTAGGGCCCATCAGGGTTAATGCCCTAACCCCGTTTCCGCCAATATTTCTCCAACTGAAGGGGGTTTAGGGGCTCGGATACCCCAATATTCATATGTGATTCTGAACCCGGTTCCCTCAGGGGTTTCTCCGCTCTGGGAGCAGTCCAAAGTGGCGAAACTGGAGTTTCTCAAGTAGGGCCCATCAGGGTCAACACCCTCAACACCGTTTCCGCCAAAATTTCCACAACTGAAGAAGGGTTTAGGATCTCGGAAACGGGGTACCCCATTATTAATATGTGATTCTGACCTCGGTTCCGTCAGGAGTTTCTCTGCCCTGGGAGCAGTCCAAAGTGGCCGATCCGGGGTTGCCCAAGTAGGAATCATCAGGGTCAACGCCTCAACCCCGTTTCCGTCAAAATTTCTTCAACTAAAGAAGGGTTTAGGGGTCGGAAGTGGGGTATCCCATTATTCATATGTGATTCTGACCCCGGTTCTGTCAGGAGTTTATCCGCCCTGGGAGCAGTCCAAAGTGGCCGAACCGGGGTTTCCCATGTAGGGCCCATCGGGGTCAACGCCCCTAACCCCGTTTCCGCCGAAATTTCTTCAACTGAAGGGGTTTAGGGGCTCGGAAACGGGGTTCCCCATTATTCAATGTGAATCTGACCCCGGTTCCTGTTATGGGTATCTCCGCCCTGGGAGCAGTCCAATGTGGCCGAACCTGGGTTGCCCAAGTAGGGATCATCAGGGTCAACGCCCCCAACCCCGTTTCCGCCAAAATTTCCACAACTGAAGGGGGTTTTAGGGGATCGGAAACGGGGTACCCAATTATTCATATGTGAATCTGACCCAGGATCCGTCGAGCGTTTCTCCGCCCTGGGGGCGGTCCAAAGTAACGGAACCAGGTATCCTCAAGTAGGGCCTATCAGGGTCAACGCCCCCGACACCATTTCCGCCAAAATTTCTCCAACTGAAGAAGGGTTTAGGGGCTCGGAAACGGGGTACCCCATTATTCATATGTGATTCTGACCCCGGTTCCATCAGGAGTTTCTCCGCCTGGGAGCAGTCCAAAGTGGCCGAAGCAGGGTTGCCTATGTAGGGTCCGTCAGGGTCAACGCCCCAACCCCGTTTTCGCCAAGATTTCTCCAATTGAAGGGGGTTTAGTGGCTCGGAAACGAGGTACCCCATTATTCATATATGAATCTGACCCAGGTTCCATCGGGGTTTCTCAGCCCTGGGGAAGGTCCAAAGTAACGTAAACCAGGGTTCCTCAGGTAGGGCCCAACAGTGTCAACACCCTCAACCCCGTTTTCGCCAAAAATTCCCACAACTGAAGGGGCTTCAGGGGCTCGGAAACGGAGTATTCCATTATTCATATGTGCATCTGACCCAGGTTCCGTCGGGGGTTTCTCCGCCCTGGAACGGTTCAAAGTAATGTAAACCAGGGTTCCTCAAGTAGGGCCCATCAGAGTCAACGCCGCCAACCCCGTCGCCAAAATTTCTCCAACTGACGGGGGGTTTAGGGGATCGGGTACCCCATTATTCATATGTGATTCTGACCCCGGTTCCGTCAGGGCTTTATCCGTCCTGGCAGTCCAAAGTGGCCTAACCGGGGTTCCCCAAGTAGGGCCTATCAGGGTTAATGCCCTAACCCCGTTTCCGCCAATATTTCTCCAACTGAAGGGGGTTTAGGGGCTCGGATACCCCAATATTCATATGTGATTCTGAACCCGGTTCCCTCAGGGGTTTCTCCGCTCTGGGAGCAGTCCAAAGTGGCGAAACTGGGGTTTCTCAAGTAGGGCCCATCAGGGTCAACACCCTCAACACCGTTTCCGCCAAAATTTCCACAACTGAAGAAGGGTTTAGGATCTCGGAAACGGGTTACCCCATTATTAATATGTGATTCTGACCTCGGTTCCGTCAGGAGTTTCTCTGCCCAGGGAGCAGTCCAAAGTGGCCGATCCGGGGTTGCCCAAGTAGGAATCATCAGGGTCAACGCCTCCAACCCCGTTTCCGTCAAAATTTCTCCAACAAAAGAAGGGTTTAGGGGCTCGGAAGTGGGGTATCCCATTATTCATATGTGATTCTGACCCCGGTTCTGTCAGGAGTTTATCCGCCCTGGGAGCAGTCCAAAGTGGCCGAACCGGGGTTTCCCATGTAGGGCCCATCAGGATCAACGCCCCCAACCTCGGAAACGGGGTTCCCCTTTGTTTGAATGTGGATCTGACCCCGGTTCCTGTTATGGGTATCTCCGCCCTGGGAGCAGTCCAAAGTGGCCGAACAGGGGTTGCCCAAGTAGGGCCCATCAGGGTCAAGGCCCCAACCTGATTTCCGCCAAGATTTCGCCAACTGAAGTATTGTTTAGAGGCTCGGAAACGGTGTACCCCATTATTCATATGTGAATCTGACCCCAGTTCCATCAGGAGTTTCACCGCCCTGGTAGCAGTCCAAAGTGGCGGAACCGGGGTTCCCCAAGTAAGACCCAACACGGTCAACGCCCTCAACCCCGTTTCCGCCAAAATTTCCCACAACTGAAGGGGGTTTTAGGGGTTCGGAAACGGGGTACCCCATTATTCATATGTGAATCTGACCCAGCTTCCATCGAGCGTTTCTCCGCCCTGGGGGCGGTCCAAAGTAATGGAACCAGGGTTCCTCAAGTAGGGCCCATCAGGGTCAACGCCCCAACCCCGTTTCCGCCAAAATTTTTCCAACTGAAGAAGGGTTTAGGGGTTCGGAAGCGAAGTTCCCCATTATTCATATGTGATTCTGACCCCGGTCCCGTCGGGCGTTTCTCCGCCCTAGGGGCGGTCCAAAGTAATGGAACCAGGGTTCCTCAAGTAGGGCCCATCAGGGTCAACGCCCCAACCCCGTTTCCGCTAAAATTTCTCCAACTGAAGAGGGGTTTAGGGGCTCGGAAACGGAACTCCCCATTATTTGAATGTGACTCTTACCCCGGTTCCTGTTATGGGTATCTCCGCCCTGGGAGCAGTCCAATGTGGCCGAACCGGGGTTCCCCAAGTAGGGCCCATCAGGGTCAACGCCTCAACCTCGTTTCCGCCAAAGTTTCTCCAACTGAAGAAGGGTTTAGGGCCTCGGAAACGGGGTTCCCCATTATTCGAATGTGGATCTGACCCCGGTTCCTGTTATGGGTATCTCCGCCCTGGGAGCTGAATAAAGTGGCCGAACCGGGGTTGCCCAAGTAGGGATCATCAGGGTCAACGCCCCAACCCTGTTTTCGCTAAAATTTTTTAACTGAAGAAGGGTTAGGGGCTCGGAAGCGGGATACCCCATTATTCATATGTGATTCTGACCCCGGTTCTGTCAGGAGTTTCTCCGCCCTTTAAGCAGTCCAAAGTGGCCGTACAGGGGTTGCCCAAGTAGGGCCCATCTGAGTCACCTCCCCAACCCGGTTTCCGCCAAGAATTCTCCAACTGAAGGAGGGTTTAGGGGCTCGGAAACGGTGCACCCCATTATTCATATGCGATTCTGACCCCGGTTCCATCAGGAGTTTCAACGCCCTGGTAGCAATGCAATGTGGCCGAATCGGGTTCCCCAAGTATTGCCCATCAGGGTCAACGCCCCAACCCGGTTTCCGCCAAGATTTCTTCAACTTAAGGGGGGTTTAGGGGCTCGGAAACGGTTTACCCCATTATTCATATGTGATTCTGACCCCGGTTCCATCAGGAGTTTCACCGCCCTGGTAGCAGTCCAGAATGGCGGAACCGGTGTTCCCCAAGTAAGACCCAACATGATCAACGTCCTCAACCCCGTTTCCGCCAAAATTTCCACAACTGAAAGGGGTTTCAGGGGTTAGGAAACGAGGTACCCCATTATTCAAATGTGAATCTGACCCAGGTTCCTTCGGGGGTTTCTCCGCCCTGAGGGCGGTCCAAAGTAACGGAACCAGGGTTCCTCAAGTAGGGCCCATCGGGGTCAACGCCCCCAATCCCGTTTCCGCCAAAATTTCTCCAACTGAAGGGGGTTTAGGGGCTCGGAAACGGAACTCCCCATGACTCGAATGTGAATCTGACCCTGGATCCTGTTATGGGTATCTCCGCCCTGGGAGCAGTCCAATGTGGCCGAACCAGGGTTCCCCAAGTAGGGCCCATCAGGGTCAACGTCCCAACCCCATTTTCGCCAAAATTTCTCCAACTGAAGGGGGCTTCAGGGGCTCGGAAACGGAGTATTCCATTATTCATATGTGCATCTGACCCAGGTTCCGTCGGGGGTTTCTCCGCCCTGGGACGGTTCAAAGTAATGTAAACCAGGGTTCCTCAAGTAGGGCCCATCAGAGTCAACGCCGCCAACCCCGTCGCCAAAATTTCTCCAACTGACGGGGGTTTAGGGGATCGGGTACCCCATTATTCATATGTGATTCTGACCCCGGTTCCGTCAGGGCTTTATCCGTCCTGGGAGCAGTCCAAAGTGGCCTAGCCGGGGTTCCCCAAGTAGGGCCCATCAGGGTTAATGCCCCAACCCCGTTTCCGCCAATATTTCTCCAACTGAAGGGGGTTTAGGGGCTCGGATACCCCAATATTCATATGTGATTCTGAACCCGGTTCCCTCAGGGGTTTCTCCGCTCTGGGAGCAGTCCAAAGTGGCGAAACTGGGGTTTCTCAAGTAGGGCCCATCAGGGTCAACACCCTCAACACCGTTTCCGCCAAAATTTCCACAACTGAAGAAGGGTTTAGGATCTCGGAAACGGGGTACCCCATTATTAATATGTGATTCTGACCTCGGTTCCGTCAGGAGTTTCTCTGCCCAGGGAGCAGTCCAAAGTGGCCGATCCGGGGTTGCCCAAGTAGGAATCATCAGGGTCAACGCCTCAACCCCGTTTCCGTCAAAATTTCTCCAACTAAAGAAGGGTTTAGGGGCTCGGAAGTGGGGTATCCCATTATTCATATGTGATTCTGACCCCAGTTCTGTCAGGAGTTTATCCGCCCTGGGAGCAGTCCAAAGTGGCCGAACCGGGGTTTCCCATGTAGGGCCCATTGGGGTCAACGCCCCTAACCCCGTTTCCGCCGAAATTTCTTCAACTGAAGGGGGTTTAGGGGCTCGGAAACGGGGTTCCCCATTATTCAATGTGAATCTGACCCCGGTTCCTGTTATGGGTATCTCCGCCCTGGGAGCAGTCCAATGTGGCCGAACCTGGGTTGCCCAAGTAGGGATCATCAGGGTCAACGCCCCCAACCCCGTTTCCGCCAAAATTTCCACAACTGAAGGGGTTTTAGGGGATCGGAAACGGGGTACCCAATTATTCATACGTGAATCTGACCCAGGATCCGTCGAGCGTTTCTCCGCCCTGGGGGCGATCCAAAGTAACGGAACCAGGGTTCCTCAAGTAGGGCCTATCAGGGTCAACGCCCCCGACCCCATTTCCGCCAAAATTTCTCCAACTGAAGAAGGGTTTAGGGGCTCGGAAACGGGGTACCCCATTATTCATATGTGATTCTGACCCCGGTTCCATCGGGAGTTTCTCCGCCTGGGAGCAGTCCAAAGTGGCCGAAGCAGGGTTGCATATGTAGGGTCCGTCAGGGTCAACGCCCCAACCCCGTTTTCGCCAAGATTTCTCCAATTGAAGGAGGTTTAGTGGCTCGGAAACGAGGTACCCCATTATTCATATATGAATCTGACCCAGGTTCCATCGGGGGTTTCTCAGCCCTGGGGAAGGTCCAAAGTAACGTAAACCAGGGTTCCTCAGGTAGGGCCCAACAGTGTCAACACCCTCAACCCCGTTTTCGCAAAAATTCCCACAACTGAAGGGGCTTCAGGGGCTCGGAAACGGAGTATTCCATTATTCATATGTGCATCTGACCCAGGTTCCGTCGGGGTTTCTCCGCCCTGGAACGGTTCAAAGTAATGTAAACCAGGGTTCCTCAAGTAGGGCCCATCAGAGTCAACGCCGCCAACCCCGTCGCCAAAATTTCTCCAACTGACGGGGGGTTTAGGGGATCGGGTACCCCATTATTCATATGTGATTCTGACCCCGGTTCCGTCAGGGCTTTATCCGTCCTGGCAGTCCAAAGTGGCCTAACCGGGGTTCCCCAAGTAGGGCCTATCAGGGTTAATGCCCTAACCCCGTTTCCGCCAATATTTCTCCAACTGAAGGGGGTTTAGGGGCTCGGATACCCCAATATTCATATGTGATTCTGAACCCGGTTCCCTCAGGGGTTTCTCCGCTCTGGGAGCAGTCCAAAGTGGCGAAACTGGGGTTTCTCAAGTAGGGCCCATCAGGGTCAACACCCTCAACACCGTTTCCGCCAAAATTTCCACAACTGAAGAAGGGTTTAGGATCTCGGAAACGGGGTACCCCATTATTAATATGTGATTCTGACCTCGGTTCCGTCAGGAGTTTCTCTGCCCAGGGAGCAGTCCAAAGTGGCCGATCCGGGGTTGCCCAAGTAGGAATCATCAGGGTCAACGCCTCAACCCCGTTTCCGTCAAAATTTCTCCAACAAAAGAAGGGTTTAGGGGCTCGGAAGTGGGGTATCCCATTATTCATATGTGATTCTGACCCCGGTTCTGTCAGGAGTTTATCCGCCCTGGGAGCAGTCAAAGTGGCCGAACCGGGGTTTCCCATGTAGGGCCCATCAGGATCAACGCCCCCAACCCCATTTCCGCCAATATTTCTCCAACTGAAGAAGGGTTTAGGGGCTCGGAAACGGGGTACCCCATTATTCATATGTGATTCTGACCCCGGTTCCATCAGGAGTTTCTCCGCCTGGGAGCAGTCCAAAGTGGCCGAAGCAGGGTTGCCTAAGTAGGGTCCGTCAGGGTCAACGCCCCAACCCCGTTTTCGCCAAGATTTCTCCAATTGAAGGGGGTTTAGTGGCTCGGAAACGAGGTACCCCATTATTCATATACGAATCTGACCCAGGTTCCATTGGGGGTTTCTCAGCCCTGGGGAAGGTCCAAAGTAACGTAAACCAGGGTTCCTCAGGTAGGGCCCAACAGTGTCAACACCCTCAACCCCGTTTTCGCCAAAAATTCCCACAACTGAAGGGGGTTTTAGGGGCTCGGAAACGGGGTACCCCATTATTCATATGTGAATCTGACCCAGGTTCCATCGAGCGTTTCTCCGCCCTGGAGGCGGTCCAAAGTAATGGAACCAGGCTTCCTCAAGTAGGGCCCATCAGGATCAACGCCCCCAACCCCGTTTCCGCCAAAATTTTTCCAACTCAAGAAGGGTTTAGGGGCTCGGGAAGGAGTACCCCATTATTCATATGTGAATCTGACCCAGGTTCCGTCGGGGGTTTCTCCGCCCTGTGGAAGGTCCAAAGTAATGTAAACCAGGGTTCCTCAGGTAGGACCCAGCAATGTCAACACCTTCAACCCCGTTTTCGCCAAAAATTTCCAGAACTGAAGGGGGTTTTAGGGGCTTGGAAACGGGGTACCCCATAATTCATATGTGAATCTGACCCAGGTTCCTTCGAGCGTTTCTCCGCCCGGGGGGCGGTCCAAAGTAATGGAAGCAGGGTTCCTCAAGTAGGGCCCATCAGGATAAACGCCCCCAACCCCGTTTCCGCCAAAATTATCCCAACTGAAGGGGGTTTAGTGGCTCGGAAACGAGGTACCCCATTATTCATATACAAATCTGACCCAGGTTCCATCGGGGGTTTCTCCGCCCTGGGGAAGGTCCAAAGTAACGTAAACCAGGGTTCCTCAGGTAGGGCCCAACAGTGTCAACACCCTCAACCCCGTTTTTCCCAAAATTTCCTCAACTGAAGGGGGTTTTAGGGGCTCGGAAACGGGGTACCCCATTATTCATATGTGAATCTGACCCAGGTTCCATCGAGGCGTTTCTCCGCCCTGGGGGTGGTCCAAAGTAATGGAACCAGGGTTCCTCAAGTAGGGCCCATCAGGATCAAAGCCCCCAACCCCGTTTCCGCCAAAATTTTCCAACTCAAGAAGGGTTTAGGGGCTCGGAAACGGCGTACCCCATTATTCATATGTGAATCTGACCCAGGTTCCGTCGGGGGTTTCTCCGCCCTGTGGAAGGTCCAAAGTAACGTAGAACCAGGGTTCCTCAGGTAGGACCCAACAGTGTCAACACCTTCAACCCCGTTTTCGCCAAAAATTTCCACAACTGAAGGGGGTTTTAGGGGCTTGGAGACGGGGTACCCCATTATTCCATTATTCATATGTGAATCTGACCCAGGTTCCATCGAGCGTTTCTCCGCCCGGGGGGCGGTCCAAAGTAATGGAACCAGGGTTCCTCAAGTAGGGCCCATCAGGATAAACGCCCCCAAACCCGTTTCCGCCGAAATTTCTCCAATTGAAGGGGGGTTTAGGGTCTCGAAAACGGGGTTTTATCATTATTTGAATGTGAATCTGACCCCGGTTCCTGTTATGGGTATCTCCGCCCTGGGAGCAGTCCGAAGTGGCCGAACAGGGGTTGCCCAAGTAGGGCCCATCAGGGTCAAGGCCCCAACCCGATTTCCGCCAAGATTTCTCAACTGAAGTGGGGTTTAGAGGCTCGGAAACGGTGTACCCCATTATTCATATGTGAATCTGACCCAGGTTCCTTCGGGCGTTTTCTCCGCCCTGGGGGCGGTCCAAAGTAATGGAACCAGGGTTCCTCAAGTAGGGCGCACTAGGGTCAACGCCCTCAACCCCGTTTCCGCTAAAATTTACACAACTGAAGGGGGTTTTAGGGGCTCGGAAACGAGATACCGCATTATTCAAATGTGAATCTGACCCAGGTTCCTTCGGGGTTTCTCCGCCCTGGGGGCGGTCCAAAGTAATGAAACCAGGGTTCCTCAAGTAGGGCCCAACAGTGTCAACACCCTTAACCCCGTTTTCGCCAAAATTTCCACAACTGAAAGGGGTTTTAGGGGCTCGGAAGCGAAGCACCCCATTATTCATATGTGATTCTGACCCCGGTCCCGTCGGGCGTTTCTCCGCCTTAGGGGCGGTCCAAAGTAATGGAACCAGGGTTCCTCAAGTAGGGCCCATCAGGGTCAACGCCCCAACCCCGTTTCCGCCAATATTTCTCCAACTGAAGAAGGGTTTAGGGGCTCGGAAACGGGGTACCCCATTATTCATATGTGAATCTGACCCAGGTTCCGTCGGGCGTTTCTCCGCCATGAGGGCGGTCCAAAGTAATGGAATCAGGGTTCCTCAAGTAGAGCCCATCAGGTTCAACGACCCCAACCCCGTTTCCGCCAAAATTTCTAAAACTGAAGAAGGGTTTAGGGGCTCTGAAGTGGGGTACCCCATTATTCATATGTGATTCTGACCCCGGTTCTGTCAGGAGTTTCTCCGCCCTGGGAGCAGTCCAAAGTGGCCGAACAGGAGTACCAAGTAGGACTCATCAGGGTCAACGCCCCAATCCCGTTTCCGCCAAGATTTCTCCAACTGAAGGGGGGCTTAGGGGCTCGGACACCCAATTATTCATATGTGATTCTGACCCCGGTTCCCTCAGGGGTTTCTCCGCTCTGAGAGCAGTCAAAGTGGCGGAACCGGGGTTCTCAAAGTAGGGCCCATCAGGGTCAACACTCTCAACCCCGTTTCCGCTAGAATTTCCACAACTGAAGGGGGGTGTAGGGGATCGGGTACCCCATTATTCATATGTGATTCTGACCCCGGTTCTGTCAGGAGTTTCTCCGCCCTGGGAGCAGTCCAAAGTGGCTGAACCGGGGTTCCCAAGTAAGGCCCATCAGGGTCAACACCCTCAACCCCGTTTCCGCCGAAATTTCCACAACTGAATGGGGTTTTAGGGGCTCGGAAACGGGGTACCCCATTATTCATATGTGAATCTGACCCAGGTTCCGTCGGGCGTTTCTCCGCCCTGGGGGCGGTCCAAAGTTATGGAACCAGGGTTCCTCAAGTAGGGCCCATCAGGGTCAACGCCCCCAACCCCGTTTCCGCCAAAATTTCTCCAACCAAAGGGGGGTTTAAGGGCTCCAGGTACCCCATTATTCATATGTGATTCTGACCCCGGATCCTTCAGGGGTTTCTCCGCCCTGGGAGCAGTCCGAAGTGGCCTAACCGGGGTACCAAGTAGGACCCATCAGGGTCAACGCCCCAATCCCGTTTCCGCCAAGATTTCTCCAACTGAAGGGGGCTTAGGGGCTCGGACACCCAATTATTCATATGTGATTCTGACCCCGGTTCCCTCAGGGGTTTCTCCGCTCTGGGAGCAGTCCAAAGTGGCGGAACCGGGGTTCTCCAAGTAGGGCACATCAGGGTCAACACTCTCAACCCCGTTTCCGCTAGAATTTCCACAACTGAAGGGGGTGTAGGGGATTGGGTACCCCATTATTCATATGTGATTCTGACCCCAGTTCCGTCAGGGGTTTCTCCGCTCTGGGAGCAGTCCAAAGTGGCGGAACCGGGGTTCCCCAAGTAGGGCCCATTAGGGTCAACACCCTCAACCCCGTTTCCGCCAAAATTTCCACAACCGAAGGGGTTTTAGGGCACGGAAACGGGGTACCCCATTATTCATATGTGAATCTGACCCAGGTTCCATCGGGCGTTTCTCCGCCCTGGAGGCGGTCCAAAGTAATGGAACCAGGGTTCCTCAAGTAGGGCCCATCAGGATCAACGCCCCCAACCCCGTTTCCGCCAAAATTTCTCCAACTCAAGAAGGGTTTAGAGGCTCGGAAACGGGGTACCCCATTATTCAGATGCGAATCTGACCCCGGTTCCGTCGGGGGTTTCTCCGCCCTGTGGAAGGTCCAAAGTAACGTAAACCAGGGTTCCTCAGGTAGGGCCCAACAGTGTCAACACCTTCAACCCCGTTTTCGCCAAAAATTTCCACAACTGAAGGGGGTTTTAGGGGCTCGGAAACGGGGTACCCCATTATTCATATGCGAATCTGACCGTCAGCGTTCTCCGCCCTGGTAGCAGTCCAAAGTTGGCGGAACCGGGGTTCCCTAAGTAGGGCCCATCAGGGTCAACGCCCCCAACCCCGTTTCCGCCAAAATTTCTCCAACCAAAGGGGGGTTTAAGGGCTCGGGTACCCCATTATTCATATGTGATTCTGACCCCGGTTCCTTCAGGGGTTTCTCCGCCCTGGGAGCAGTCCAAAGTGGCCTAACCGGGGTACCAAGTAGGACCCATCAGGGTCAACGCCCCAATCCCGTTTCCGCCAAGATTTCTCCAACTGAAAGGGGGCTTAGGGGCTCGGACACCCAATTATTCATATGTGATTCTGACCCCGGTTCCCTCAGGGGTTTCTCTGCTCTGGGAGCAGTCCAAAGTGGCGGAACCGGGGTTCTCCAAGTAGGGCCCATCAGGGTCAACACTCTCAACCCCGTTTCCGCTAGAATTTCCACAACTGAAGGGGGGTGTAGGGGATCGGGTACCCCATTATTCATATGTGATTCTGACCCCGGTTCTGTCAGGGGTTTCTCCGCCCTGGGAGCAGTCCAAAGTGGCTGAACCGGGGTTCCCCAAGTAGAGCCCAACAGGGTCAACACCCTCAACCCCGTTTCCACCGAAATTTCCACAACTGAATGGGGTTTTAGGGGCTCGGAAACGGGGTACCCCATTATTCATATGTGAATCTGACCCAGGTTCCGTCGGGCGTTTCTCCGCCCTGAGGGCGGTCCAAAGTAATGGAATCAGGGTTCCTCAAGTAGGGCCCATCAGGGTCAACGACCCCAACCCCGTTTCCGCCAAAATTTCTCAAACTGAAGAAGGGTTTAGGGGCTCTGAAGCGGGGTACCCCATTATTCATATGTGATTCTGACCCCGGTTCTGTCAGGAGTTTCTCCGCCCTGGGAGCAGTCCAAAGTGGCCGAACCGGGGTTACCAAGTAGGAATCATCAGGGTCAACGCCCCAATCCCGTTTCCGCCTAGATTTCTCCAACTGAAGGGGGCTTAGGGGCTCGGACACCCAATTATTCATATGTGATTCTGACCCCGGTTCCCTCAGGGGTTTCTCCGCTCTGGGAGCAGTCCAAAGTGGCGGAACCGGGGTTCTCCAAGTAGGGCCCATCAGGGTCAACACTCTCAACCCCGTTTCCGCTAGAATTTCCACAACTGAAGGGGGGTGTAGGGGATCGGGTACCCCATTATTCATATGTGATTCTGACCCCGGTTCTGTCAGGAGTTTCTCCGCCCTGGTAGCAGTCCAAAGTGGCTGAACCGGGGTTCCCCAAGTAAGGCCCAACAGGGTCAACACCCTCAACCCCGTTTCCACCGAAATTTCCACAACTGAATGGGGTTTTAGGGGCTCGGAAACAGGGTACCCCATTATTCATATGTGAATCTGACCCAGGTTCCGTCGGGCGTTTCTCCGCCCTGGGGGCGGTCCAAAGTAATGGAACCAGGGTTCCTCAAGTAGGGCCCATCAGGGTCAACGCCCCCAACCCCGTTTCCGCCAAAATTTCTCCAACCAAAGGGGGGTTTAAGGGCTCAGGTACCCCATTATTCATATGTGATTCTGACCCCGGTTCCTTCAGGGGTTTCTCCGCCCTGGGAGCAGTCCAAAGTGGCCTAACCGGGGTTACCAAGTAGGACCCATCAGGGTCAACGCCCCAATCCCGTTTCCGCCAAGATTTCTCCAACTGAAGGGGGGCTTAGGGGCTCAGGTACCCCATTATTCATATGTGATTCTGACCCCGGTTCCTTCAGGGGTTTCTCCGCCCTGGGAGCAGTCCAAAGTGGCGGAACCGGGGTTCACCAAGTAGGGCCCATCAGGGTCAACACCCTCAACCCCGTTTCCGCCAAAATTTCCACAACCGAAGGGGGTTTTAGGGGCACGGAAACGGGGTACCCCATTATTCATATGTGAATCTGACCCAGGTTCCATCGGGCGTTTCTCCGCCCTGGGGGCGGTCCAAAGTAGTGGAACCAGGGTTCCTCAAGTAGGGCCCATCAGGGTCAACGCCCCCAACCCCGTTTCCGCCAAAATTTCTCACAACTGAAGAAGGGTTTTAGGGGCTCGGAAACGGGGTACCCCATTATTCATATGTGAATCTGACCCCGGTTCCGTCGGGGGTTTCTCCGCCCTGTGGACAGGTCCAAAGTAACGCGAACCAGGGTTCCTCAAGTAGGGCCCATCAGGTGTCAACACCCTCAACCCCGTTTCCGCCAAAAATTTCCACAACTGAAGGGGGTTTTAGGGGCTCGGAAACAGGGTACCCCATTATTCATATGTGATTCTGACCCCGGTTCCGTCAGGGGTTTCTCCGCCCTGGTAGCAGTCCAAAGTGGCGGAACCGGGGTTCCCCAAGTAAGGCCCAACAGGGTCAACGCCCCCAACCCCGTTTCCGCCAAAATTTCTCACAACCGAAGGGGGTTTTAGGGGCTCGGCGGGGTACCCCATTATTCATATGTGATTCTGACCCCGGTTCCTTCAGGGGTTTCTCCGCCCTGGGAGCAGTCCAAAGTGGCCTAACCGGGGTTACTCAAGTAGGACCCATCAGGGTCAACGCCCCAACCCCGTTTCCGCCAAGATTTCTCCAACTGAAGGGGGGCTTAGGGGCTCGGACACCCAATTATTCATATGTGATTCTGACCCCGGTTCCCTCAGGGGTTTCTCCGCTCTGGGAGCAGTACAAAGTGGCGGAACCGGGGTTCTCAAAGTAGGGCCCATCAGGGTCAACACTCTCAACCCCGTTTCCGCTAGAATTTCCACAACTGAAGAGGGGTTGTAGGGGATCGGGTACTCCATTATTCATATGTGATTCTGACCCCGGTTCTGTCAGGAGTTTCTCCGCCCTGGTAGCAGTCCAAAGTGGCTGAACCGGGGTTCCCCAAGTAAGGCCCAACAGGGTGGTCAACACCCTCAACCCCGCTTCCGCCGAAATTTCCACAACTGAATGGGGTTTTAGGGGCTCGGAAACGGGGATACCCCGTGATGCACATGTGAATCTAGGCCCAGGTTCCGTCGGGCGTTTCTCCGCCCTGGGGGCGGTCCAAAGTAATGGAGACGCAGGGTTCCTCAAGTAGGGCCCATCCAGGGTCAACGACCCACGGCCTCCGTTGCCGCCAAAATTTCCACGACTGCGGTGGGTTTAGGGGCTCGGAAGCCGGGGTACCCCATTATTCATATGTGATTCTGACCCAGGTTCCGTCGGGCGTTTCTCCGCCCTGGGGGCGGTCCAAAGTAATGGAACCAGGGTTCCTCAAGTAGGGCCCATCAGGGTCAACGCCCCCAACCCCGTTTCCGCCAAAATTTCTCCAACCAAAGGGGGGTTTAAGGGCTCGGGTACCCCATTATTCATATGTGATTCTGACCCCGGTTCCTTCAGGGGTTTCTCCGCCCTGGGAGCAGTCCAAAGTGGCCTAACCGGGGTACCAAGTAGGACCCATCAGGGTCAACGCCCCAATCCCGTTTCCGCCAAGATTTCTCCAACTGAAGGGGGCTTAGGGGCTCGGACACCCAATTATTCATATGTGATTCTGACCCCGGTTCCCTCAGGGGTTTCTCCGCTCTGGGAGCAGTCCAAAGTGGCGGAACCGGGGTTCTCCAAGTAGGGCCCATCAGGGTCAACACTCTCAACCCCGTTTCCGCCAAAATTTCCACAACTGAAGAGGGGTTTAGGGGCTCGGAAACGGGGTACCCCATTATTCATATGTGAATCTGACCCCGGTTCCGTCGGGGGTTTCTCCGCCCTGGGAGCGGTCCAAAGTAGCGTGAACCAGGGTTCCTCAAGTAGGGCCCAACAGGGTCAACACCCTCAACCCCGTTTCCGCCAAAATTTCCACAACTGAAGGGGGTTTTAGGGGCTCGGAAACGGGGTACCCCATTATTCATATGTGATTCTGACCCGGTTCCGTCAGGAGTTTCTCCGCCCTAGGAGCAGTCCAAAGTTGCGGAACCGGGGTTCCCTAAGTAGGGCCCATCAGGGTCAACGCCCCCAACCCCGTTTCCGCCAAAATTTCTCCAACTGAAGAGGGGTTTAGGGGCTCGGACGGGGTACCCCATTATTCATATGTGATTCTGACCCCGGTTCCGCTCAGGAGTTTCTCCGCCCTGGGAGCAGTCCAAAGTGGCGGAACCGGGGTTCTCCAAGTAGGGCCCATCAGGGTCAACACCCTCAACCCCGTTTCCGCCAGAATTTCCACAACTGAAGGGGGTTTAGGGGCTCGAAACGGGTACCCCATTATTCATATGTGATTCTGACCCCGGTTCCGTCAGGAGTTTCTCCGCCCTGGTAGCAGTCCAAAGTGACTGGAACCGGGGTTCCCCAAGTAAGGCCCAACAGGGTCAACGCCCTCAACCCCGTTTCCGCCAAAATTTCCACAACTGAAGGGGGTTTTAGGGGCTCGGAAACGGGGTACCCCATTATTCATATGTGAATCTGACCCAGGTTCCGTCGGGCGTTTCTCCGCCCTGGGGGCGGTCCAAAGTGATGGAACCAGGGTTCCACAAGTAGGGCCCATCAGGGTCAACGCCCCCAACCCCGTTTCCGCCAAAATTTCTCCAACCAAAGGGGGGTTTAAGGGCTCGGGTACCCCATTATTCATATGTGATTCTGACCCCGGTTCCTTCAGGGGTTTCTCCGCCCTGGGAGCAGTCCAAAGTGGCCTAACCGGGGTACCAAGTAGGACCCATCAGGGTCAACGCCCCAATCCCGTTTCCGCCAAGATTTCTCCAACTGAAGGGGGGCTTAGAGGCTCGGACACCCAATTATTCATATGTGATTCTGACCCCGGTTCCCTCAGGGGTTTCTCCGCTCTGGGAGCAGTCCAAAGTGGCGGAACCGGGGTTCTCCAAGTAGGGCCCATCAGGGTCAACACCCTCAACCCCGTTTCCGCCAGAATTTCCACAACTGAAGGGGGTGTAGGGGATCGGGTACCCCATTATTCATATGTGATTCTGACCCCGGTTCTGTCAGGAGTTTCTCCGCCCTGGTAGCAGTCCAAAGTGGCGGAACCGGGGTTCCCAAAGTAAGGCCCATCAGGGTCAACACCCTCAACCCCGTTTCCGCCAAAATTTCCACAACTGAATGGGGTTTTAGGGGCTCGGAAACGGGGTACCCCATTATTCATATGTGAATCTGACCCAGGTTCCGTCGGGCGTTTCTCCGCCCTGGGGGCGGTCCAAAGTAATGGAATCAGGGTTCCTCAAGTAGGGCCCATCAGGGTCAACGACCCCAACCCCGTTTCCGCCAAAATTTCTACAACTGAAGAGGGGTTTAGGGGCTCGGAAGTGGGGTACCCCATTATTCATATGTGATTCTGACCCCGGTTCTGTCAGGAGTTTCTCCGCCCTGGGAGCAGTCCAAAGTGGCCGAACCGGGGTACCAAGTAGGACTCATCAGGGTCAACGCCCCAATCCCGTTTCCGCCTAGATTTCTCCAACTGAAGGGGGCTTAGGGGCTCGGACACCCAATTATTCATATGTGATTCTGACCCCGGTTCCCTCAGGGGTTTCTCCGCTCTGGGAGCAGTCCAAAGTGGCGGAACCGGGGTTCTCCAAGTAGGGCCCATCAGGGTCAACACCCTCAACCCCGTTTCCGCTAGAATTTCCACAACTGAAGGGGGTTGTAGGGGATCGGGTACCCCATTATTCATATGTGATTCTGACCCCGGTTCTGTCAGGAGTTTCTCCGCCCTGGTAGCAGTCCAAAGTGGCTGAACCGGGGTTCCCCAAGTAGGGCCCAACAGGGTCAACACCCTCAACCCCGTTTCCACCGAAATTTCCACAACTGAATGGGGTTTTAGGGGCTCGGAAACGGGGTACCCCATTATTCATATGTGAATCTGACCCAGGTTCCGTCGGGCGTTTCTCCGCCCTGGGGGCGGTCCAAAGTAATGGAACCAGGGTTCCTCAAGTAGGGCCCATCAGGGTCAACGCCCCCAACCCCGTTTCCGCCAAAATTTCTCCAACCAAAGGGGGGTTTAAGGGCTCGGGTACCCCATTATTCATATGTGATTCTGACCCCGGTTCCTTCAGGGGTTTCTCCGCCCTGGGAGCAGTCCAAAGTGGCCTAACCGGGGTACCAAGTAGGACCCATCAGGGTCAACGCCCCAATCCCGTTTCCGCCAAGATTTCTCCAACTGAAGGAGGGCTTAGGGGCTCGGACACCCAATTATTCATATGTGATTCTGACCCCGGTTCCCTCAGGGGTTTCTCCGCTCTGGGAGCAGTCCAAAGTGGCGGAACCGGGGTTCTCCAAGTAGGGCCCATCAGGGTCAACACTCTCAACCCCGTTTCCGCTAGAATTTCCACAACTGAAGGGGGTGTAGGGGATCGGGTACCCCATTATTCATATGTGATTCTGACCCCGGTTCCGTCAGGGGTTTCTGCCGCTCTGGGAGCAGTCCAAAGTGGCGGAACCGGGGTTCCCCAAGTAGGGCCCATCAGGGTCAACACCCTCAACCCCGTTTCCGCCAAATTTCCGCAACTGAAGGGGTTTAGGGCTCGGAAACGGGTACCCCATTATTCATATGTGATCTGACCCAGGTTCCGTCGGGCGTTTCTCCGCCCTGGGGGCGGTCCAAAGTAATGGAATCAGGGTTCCTCAAGTAGGGCCCATCAGGGTCAACGACCCCAACCTCGTTTCCGCCAAAATTTCTACAACTGAAGAAGGGTTTTGGGGCTCGGAAGCGGGGTACCCCATTATTCATATGTGATTCTGACCCCGGTTCTGTCAGGAGTTTCTCCGCCCTGGGAGCAGTCCAAAGTGGCCGAACCGGGGTACCAAGTAGGAATCATCAGGGTCAACGCCCCAATCCCGTTTCCGCCTAGATTTCTCCAACTGAAGGGGGGCTTAGGGGCTCGGACACCCAATTATTCATATGTGATTCTGACCCCGGTTCCCTCAGGGGTTTCTCCGCTCTGGGAGCAGTCCAAAGTGGCGGAACCGGGGTTCTCAAAGTAGGGCCCATCAGGGTCAACACTCTCAACCCCGTTTCCGCTAGAATTTCCACAACTGAAGGGGGTGTAGAGGATCGGGTACCCCATTATTCATTTGTGATTCTGACCCCGGTTCTGTCAGGAGTTTCTCCGCCCTGGTAGCAGTCCAAAGTGGCTGAACCGGGGTTCCCCAAGTAAGGCCCAACAGGGTCAACACCCTCAACCCCGTTTCCACCGAAATTTCCACAACTGAATGGGGTTTTAGGGGCTCGGAAACAGGGTACCCCATTATTCATATGTGAATCTGACCCAGGTTCCGTCGGGCGTTTCTCCGCCCTGAGGGCGGTCCAAAGTAATGGAATCAGGGTTCCTCAAGTAGGGCCCATCAGGGTCAACGACCCCAACCTCGTTTCCGCCAAAATTTCTACAACTGAAGAAGGGTTTTAGGGGCTCGGAAGCGGGGTACCCCATTATTCATATGTGATTCTGACCCCGGTTCTGTCAGGAGTTTCTCCGCCCTGGGAGCAGTCCAAAGTGGCCGAACCGGGGTTACCAAGTAGGACCCATCAGGTTCAACGCCCCAATCCCGTTTCCGCCAAGATTTCTCCAACTGAAGGGGGGCTTAGGGGCTCAGACACCCAATTATTCATATGTGATTCTGACCCCGGTTCCCTCAGGGGTTTCTCCGCTCTGGGAGCAGTCCAAAGTGGCGGAACCGGGGTTCTCAAAGTAGGGCCCATCAGGGTCAACACTCTCAACCCCGTTTCCGCTAGAATTTCCACAACTGAAGGGGGTGTAGGAGGATCGGGTACCCCATTATTCATATGTGATTCTGACCCCGGTTCTGTCAGGAGTTTCTCCGCCCTGGTAGCAGTCCAAAGTGGCGGAACCGGGGTTCCCCAAGTAGGGCCCATCAGGGTCAACACCCTCAACCCCGTTTCCGCCAAAATTTCCACAACTGAATGGGGTTTTAGGGTCTCGGAAACGGGGTACCCTATTATTCATATGTGAATCTGACCCAGGTTCCTTCGGGCGTTTCTCCGCCCTGGGGGCGGTCCAAAGTAATGGAACCAGGGTTCCTCAAGTAGGGCCCATCAGGGTCAACGCCCCCAACCCCGTTTCCGCCAAAATTTCTCCAACCAAAGAGGGTTTAAGGGCTCGAGGGGTACCCCATTATTCATATGTGATTCTGACCCCGGTTCTGTCAGGGGTTTCTCCGCCCTGGGAGCAGTCCAAAGTGGCCTAACCGGGGTTACCAAGTAGGAATCATCAGGGTCAACGCCCCAATCCCGTTTCCGCCTAGATTTCTCCAACTGAAGGGGGCTTAGGGGCTCGGACACCCAATTATTCATATGTGATTCTGACCCCGGTTCCCTCAGGGGTTTCTCCGCTCTGGGAGCAGTCCAAAGTGGCGGAACCGGGGTTCTCAAAGTAGGGCCCATCAGGGTCAACACTCTCAACCCCGTTTCCGCTAGAATTTCCACAACTGAAGGGGGTGTAGCGGATCGGGTACCCCATTATTCATTTGTGATTCTGACCCCGGTTCTGTCAGGAGTTTCTCCGCCCTGGTAGCAGTCCAAAGTGGCGGAACCGGGGTTCCCCAAGTAGGGCCCAACAGGGTCAACACCCTCAACCCCGTTTCCACCGAAATTTCCACAACTGAATGGGGTTTTAGGGGCTCGGAAACGGGGTACCCCATTATTCATATGTGAATCTGACCCAGGTTCCGTCGGGCGTTTCTCCGCCCTGAGGGCGGTCCAAAGTAATGGAATCAGGGTTCCTCAAGTAGAGCCCATCAGGGTCAACGACCCCAACCTCAATTCCGCCAAAATTTCTACAACTGAAGATGGGTTTTGGGGCTCGGAAGCGGGGTACCCCATTATTCATATGTGATTCTGACCTCGGTTCTGTCAGGAGTTTCTCCGCCCTGGGAGCAGTCCAAAGTGGCCGAACCGGGGTTGCCCAAGTAGGGCTCATCAGGGTCAACGACCCCAACCCCGTTTCCGCCAAAATTTCCTCAACTGAAGAAGGGTTTAGGGGCTCGGAAGCGGGGTACCCCATTATTCATATGTGATTCTGACCCCGCGTTCCTTCAGGGGTTTCTCCGCCCTGGGAGCAGTCCAAAGTGGCCTAACCGGGGTTACTCAAGTAGGAACCATCAGGGTCAACGCCCCAATCCCGTTTCCGCCAAGATTTCTCCAACTGAAGGGGGCTTAGGGGCTCGGATACCCAATTATTCATATGTGATTCTGACCCCGGTTCCCTCAGGGGTTTCTCCGCTCTGGGAGCAGTCCAAAGTGGCGGAACCGGGGTTCTCAAAGTAGGGCCCATCAGGGTCAACACCCTCAACCCCGTTTCCGCCAGAATTTCCACAACTGAAGGGGGTGTAGGCGGATCGGGTACCCCATTATTCATTTGTGATTCTGACCCCGGTTCTGTCAGGAGTTTCTCCGCCCTGGTAGCAGTCCAAAGTGGCTGAACCGGGGTTCCCCAAGTAGGGCCCAACAGGGTCAACACCCTCAACCCCGTTTCCGCCAAAATTTCCACAACTGAATGGGGTTTTAGGGGCTCGGAAACGGGGTACCCCATTATTCATATGTGAATCTGACCCAGGTTCCGTCGGGCGTTTCTCCGCCCTGGGAGCGGTCCAAAGTAGTCGGAACCAGGGTTCCTCAAGTAGGGCCCATCAGGGTCAACGCCCCAACCCCGTTTCCGCCAAAATTTCTCCAACCGAAGGGGGTTTAGGGGCTCGGAGGGGTACCCCATTATTCATATGTGATTCTGACCCCGGTTCTTTCAGGGGTTTCTCCGCCCTGGGAGCAGTCCAAAGTGGCCTAACCGGGGTACCAAGTAGGAATCATCAGGGTCAACGCCCCAATCCCGTTTCCGCCAAGATTTCTCCAACTGAAGGGGGGCTTAGGGGCTCGGACACCCAATTATTCATATGTGATTCTGACCCCGGTTCCCTCAGGGGTTTCTCCGCTCTGGGAGCAGTCCAAAGTGGCGGAACCGGGGTTCTCAAAGTAGGGCCCATCAGGGTCAACACTCTCAACCCCGTTTCCGCTAGAATTTCCACAACTGAAGGGGGTGTAGAGGATCGAGGTACCCCATTATTCATATGTGATTCTGACCCCGGTTCCGTCAGGAGTTTCTCCGCCCTGGTAGCAGTCCAAAGTGGCGGAACCGGGGTTCCCCAAGTAAGGCCCAACAGGGTCAACACCCTCAACCCCGTTTCCGCCAAAATTTCCACAACTGAATGGGGTTTTAGGGGCTCGGAAACGGGGTACCCCATTATTCATATGTGAATCTGACCCAGGTTCCGTCGGGCGTTTCTCCGCCCTGAGGGCGGTCCAAAGTAATGGAATCAGGGTTCCTCAAGTAGGGCCCATCAGGGTCAACGACCCCAACCTCAATTCCGCCAAAATTTCTACAACTGAAGAAGGGTTTTGGGGCTCGGAAGCGGGGTACCCCATTATTCATATGTGATTCTGACCTCGGTTCTGTCAGGAGTTTCTCCGCCCTGGGAGCAGTCCAAAGTGGCCGAACCGGGGTTGCCCGAGTAGGGCTCATCAGGGTCAACGACCCCAACCCCGTTTCCGCCAAAATTTCTCCAACTGAAGAAGGGTTTTAGGGCTCGGAAGCGGGGTACCCCATTATTCATATGTGATTCTGACCCTGGTTCCGTCAGGAGTTTCTCCGCCCTGGGAGCAGTCCAAAGTGGCCGAACCGGGGTTGCCCAAGTAGGGCCCATCAGGGTCAACGCCCCAACCCCGTTTCCGCCAAGATTTCTCCAACTGAAGGGGGTTTAGGGGCTCGGAAACAGGGTATCCCATTATTCATATGTGATTCTGACCCCGGTTCCGTCAGGAGTTTCTCCGCCCTGGGAGCAGTCCAAAGTGGCGGAACCGGGGTTCCCCAAGTAGGGCCCAACAGGGTCAACACCCTCAACCCCGTTTCCGCCAAAATTTCCACAACTGAATGGGGGTTTAGGGGCTCGGAACGGGGTACCCCATTATTCATATGTGAATCTGACCCAGGTTCTGTCAGGCGTTTCTCCGCCCTGGGAGCGGTCCAAAGTAATGGAACCAGGGTTCCTCAAGTAGGGCCCACTAGGGTCAACGCCCCCAACCCCGTTTCCGCCAAAATTTCCACAACTGAAGGGGGTTTTAGGGGCTCGGAAACTGGGTACCCCATTATTCATATGTGAATCTGACCCAGGTTCCGTCGGGCGTTTCTCCGCCCTGGAGGCGGTCCAAAGTAATGGAATCAGGGTTCCTCAAGTAGGGCCCATCAGGGTCAACGCCCCCAACCCCGTTTCCGCCAAAATTTCTCCAACTGAAGGAGGGTTTAAGGGCTCGGAAGCGGGGTACCCCATTATTCATATGTGATTCTGACCCCGGTTCTTTCAGGGGTTTCTCCGCCCTGGGAGCAGTCCAAAGTGGCCTAACCGGGGTACCAAGTAGGACTCATCAGGGTCAACGCCCCAATCCCGTTTCCGCCTAGATTTCTCCAACTGAAGGGGGCTTAGGGGCTCGGACACCCAATTATTCATATGTGATTCTGACCCCGGTTCCCTCAGGGGTTTCTCCGCTCTGGGAGCAGTCCAAAGTGGCGGAACCGGGGTTCTCAAAGTAGGGCCCATCAGGGTCAACACCCTCAACCCCGTTTCCGCTAGAATTTCCACAACTGAAGGGGGTGTAGGCGGATCGGGTACCCCATTATTCATATGTGATTCTGACCCCGGTTCCGTCAGGAGTTTCTCCGCCCTGGTAGCAGTCCAAAGTGGCGGAACCGGGGTTCCCCAAGTAAGGCCCAACAGGGTCAACACCCTCAACCCCGTTTCCACCGAAATTTCCACAACTGAATGGGGTTTTAGGGGCTCGGAAACGGGGTACCCCATTATTCATATGTGAATCTGACCCAGGTTCCGTCGGGCGTTTCTCCGCCCTGAGGGCGGTCCAAAGTAATGGAATCAGGGTTCCTCAAGTAGGGCCCATCAGGGTCAACGACCCCAACCTCGTTTCCGCCAAAATTTCTACAACTGAAGAAGGGTTTTGGGGCTCGGAAGCGGGGTACCCCATTATTCATATGTGATTCTGACCCCGGTTCTGTCAGGAGTTTCTCCGCCCTGGGAGCAGTCCAAAGTGGCCGAACCGGGGTTGCCCAAGTAGGGCTCATCAGGGTCAACGACCCCAATCCCCGTTTCCGCCAAGATTTCTCCAACTGAAGGGGGGCTTAGGGGCTCGAGACTACCCAATTATTCATATGTGATTCTGACCCCGGTTCCCTCAGGGGTTTCTCCGCTCTGGGAGCAGTCCAAAGTGGCCGGAACCGGGGTTCTCAAGTAGGGCCCATCAGGGTCAACACTCTCAACCCCGTTTCCGCTAGAATTTCCACAACTGAAGGGGGTGTAGGACGGATCGGGTACCCCATTATTCATTTGTGATTCTGACCCCGGTTCCGTCAGGAGTTTCTCCGCCCTGGTAGCAGTCCAAAGTGGCGGAACCGGGGTTCCCCAAGTAAGGCCCAACAGGGTCAACACCCTCAACCCCGTTTCCACCGAAATTTCCACAACTGAATGGGGTTTTAGGGGCTCGGAAACGGGGTACCCCATTATTCATATGTGAATCTGACCCAGGTTCCGTCGGGCGTTTCTCCGCCCTGGGGGCGGTCCAAAGTAATGGAACCAGGGTTCCTCAAGTAGGGCCCATCAGGGTCAACGCCCCACACCCCGTTTCCGCCAAAATTTCTACAACTGAAGAGGGGTTTTAGGGGCTCGGAAACGGGGTACCCCATTATTCATATGTGATTCTGACCCCGGTTCCGTCAGGAGTTTCTCCGCCCTGGGAGCAGTCCAAAGTGACGGAACCGGGGTTCCTCAAGTAGGGCCCATCAGGGTCAACGCCCCCAACCCCGTTTCCGCCAAAATTTCTCCAACTGAAGGAGGGTTTAAGGGCTCGAAGCGGGGTACCCCATTATTCATATGTGATTCTGACCCCGGTTCCTTCAGGGGTTTCTCCGCCCTGGGAGCAGTCCAAAGTGGCCTAACCGGGGTACCAAGTAGGACCCATCAGGGTCAACGCCCCAATCCCGTTTCCGCCAAGATTTCTCCAACTGAAGGGGGGCTTAGGGGCTCGGATACCCAATTATTCATATGTGATTCTGACCCCGGTTCCCTCAGGGGTTTCTCCGCTCTGGGAGCAGTCCAAAGTGGCGGAACCGGGGTTCTCCAAGTAGGGCCCATCAGGGTCAACACCCTCAACCCCGTTTCCGCCAGAATTTCCACAACTGAAGGGGTTGTAGACGGATCGGGTACCCCATTATTCATATGTGATTCTGACCCCGGTTCCGTCAGGAGTTTCTCCGCCCTGGTAGCAGTCCAAAGTGGCGGAACCGGGGTTCCCCAAGTAGGGCCCATCAGGGTCAACACCCTCAACCCCGTTTCCGCCAAAATTTCCACAACTGAATGGGGTTTTAGGGGCTCGGAAACGGGGTACCCCATTATTCATATGTGAATCTGACCCAGGTTCCGTCGGGCGTTTCTCCGCCCTGAGGGCGGTCCAAAGTAGTGGAATCAGGGTTCCTCAAGTAGGGCCCATCAGGGTCAACGACCCCAACCTCGTTTCCGCCAAAATTTCTCACAACTGAAGAAGGGTTTAGGGGCTCGGAGCGGGGTACCCCATTATTCATATGTGATTCTGACCCCGGTTCTGTCAGGAGTTTCTCCGCCCTGGGAGCAGTCCAAAGTGGCCGAACCGGGGTTGCCCAAGTAGGGCTCATCAGGGATCAACGACCCTCAACACCCGTTTCCGCCAAGAATTTCTCACAACTGAAGAGGGCTTTAAGGGCTCGGAAACGGGTACCCCATTATTCATATGTGATTCTGACCCCGGTTCCGTCAGGAGTTTCTCCGCCCTGGTAGCAGTCCAAAGTGGCGGAACCGGGGTTCCCCAAGTAAGGCCCAACAGGGTCAACACCCTCAACCCCGTTTCCACCAGAATTTCCACAACTGAATGGGGTTTAGGGGCTCGGAAACGGGTACCCCATTATTCATATGTGAATCTGACCCAGGTTCCGTCGGGCGTTTCTCCGCCCTGGGGGCGGTCAAAGTAATGGAACCAGGGTTCCTCAAGTAGGGCCCACTAGGGTCAACGCCCACAGCCCGTTTCCGCCAAAATTTCCACAACTGAAGGGGGTTTTAGGGGCACGGAAACGGGGTACCCCATTAATCATATGTGAATCTGACCCAGGTTCCGTCGGGCGTTTCTCCGCCCTGGGGGCGGTCCAAAGTAATGGAATCAGGGTTCCTCAAGTAGGGCCCATCAGGGTCAACGCCCCCAACCCCGTTTCCGCCAAAATTTCTCCAACCGAAGAGGGGTTTAAGGGCTCGGGTACCCCATTATTCATATGTGATTCTGAACCCGGTTCCTTCAGGGGTTTCTCCGCCCTGGGAGCAGTCCAAAGTGGCCTAACCGGGGTACCAAGTAGGACCCATCAGGGTCAACGCCCCAATCCCGTTTCCGCCAAGATTTCTAAAACTGAAGGGGGGCTTAGAGGCTCGGACACCCAATTATTCATATGTGATTCTGACCCCGGTTCCCTCAGGGGTTTCTCCGCTCTGGGAGCAGTCCAAAGTGGCGGAACCGGGGTTCTCCAAGTAGGGCCCATCAGGGTCAACACCCTCAACCCCGTTTCCGCCAGAATTTCCACAACTGAAGGGGGTTTAGGGGCTCGGGTACCCCATTATTCATATGTGATTCTGATCCCGGTTCCGTCAGGGGTTTCTCCGCCCTGGGAGCAGTCCAAAGTGGCGGAACCGGGGTTCCCCAAGTAGGAGCCATCAGGGTCAACGCCCTCAACCCCGTTTCCGCCAAAATTTCCACAACTGAAGGGGGTTTTAGGGGCACGGAAGCGGGGTACCCCATTAATCATATGTGAATCTGACCCAGGTTCCGTCGGGCGTTTCTCCGCCCTGGGGGCGGTCCAAAGTAATGGAATCAGGGTTCCTCAAGTAGGGCCCATCAGGGTCAACGCCCCCAACCCCGTTTCCGCCAAAATTTCTCAAACCGAAGGGGTTTAGGGGCTCGAGCAGGTACCCCATTATTCATATGTGATTCTGAACCCGGTTCCGTCAGGGGTTTCTCCGCCCTGGGAGCAGTCCAAAGTGGCCGAACCGGGGTTCCCCAAGTAGGGCCCATCAGGGTCAACGCCCTCAACCCCGTTTCCGCCAAGATTTCTACAACTGAAGGGGGTTTAGGGGACTCGGGGTACCCCATTATTCATATGTGATTCTGACCCCGGTTCCGTCAGGAGTTTCTCCGCCCTGGTAGCAGTCCAAAGTGGCGGAACCGGGGTTCCCCAAGTAAGGCCCAACAGGGTCAACACCCTCAACCCCGTTTCCGCCGAAATTTCCACAACTGAATGGGGTTTTAGGGGCTCGGAAACGGGGTACCCCATTATTCATATGTGAATCTGACCCAGGTTCCGTCGGGCGTTTCTCCGCCCTGGGGGCGGTCCAAAGTAATGGAACCAGGGTTCCTCAAGTAGGGCCCACTAGGGTCAACGCCCACAGCCCCGTTTCCGCCAAAATTTCCACAACTGAAGGGGGTTTTAGGGGCACGGAAACGGGGTACCCCATTATTCATATGTGAATCTGACCCAGGTTCCGTCGGGCGTTTCTCCGCCCTGGGGGCGGTCCAAAGTAATGGAATCAGGGTTCCTCAAGTAGGGCCCATCAGGGTCAACGCCCCCAACCCCGTTTCCGCCAAAATTTCTCCAACTGAAGGGGGGTTTAAGGGCTCGGGTACCCTATTATTCATATGTGATTCTGAACCCGGTTCCTTCAGGGGTTTCTCCGCCCTGGGAGCAGTCCAAAGTGGCCGAACCGGGGTTACCAAGTAGGACCCATCAGGGTCAACGCCCCAATCCCGTTTCCGCCAAGATTTCTAAAACTGAAGGGGGGCTTAGAGGCTCGGACACCCAATTATTCATATGTGATTCTGACCCCGGTTCCCTCAGGGGTTTCTCCGCTCTGGGAGCAGTCCAAAGTGGCGGAACCGGGGTTCCCCAAGTAGGGCCCATCAGGGTCAACACCCTCAACCCCGTTTCCGCCAAAATTTCCACAACTGAATGGGGTTTTAGGGGCTACGGAAACGGGGTACCCCATTATTCATATGTGAATCTGACCCAGGTTCCGTCGGGCGTTTCTCCGCCCTGGGGGCGGTCCAAAGTAGTGGAATCAGGGTTCCTCAAGTAGGGCCCATCAGGGTCAACGACCCCAACCCCGTTTCCGCCAAAATTTCTCACAACTGAAGAGGGGTTTAGGGGCTCGGAAACGGGGTACCCCATTATTCATATGTGAATCTGACCCAGGTTCCGTCAGGCGTTTCTCCGCCCTGGGGGCAGTCCAAAGTAGTGGAACCAGGGTTCCTCAAGTAGGGCCCATCAGGGTCAACGCCCACAACCCCGTTTCCGCCAAAATTTCTCACAACTGAAGGGGGTTTTAGGGGCTCGGAAACGGGGTACCCCATTATTCATATGTGAATCTGACCCAGGTTCCGTCAGGCGTTTCTCCGCCCTGGGGGCGGTCCAAAGTAATGGAACCAGGGTTCCTCAAGTAGAGCCCATCAGGGTCAACGCCCCCAACCCGTTTCCGCCAAAATTTCTCACAACCGAAGGGGGGTTTAAGGGCTCGGGTACCCCATTATTCATATGTGATTCTGAACCCGGTTCCTTCAGGGGTTTCTCCGCCCTGGGAGCAGTCCAAAGTGGCCTAACCGGGGTTACCAAGTAGGACCCATCAGGGTCAACGCCCCAATCCCGTTTCCGCCAAGATTTCTACAACTGAAGGGGGCTTAGGGGCTCGGACACCCAATTATTCATATGTGATTCTGACCCCGGTTCCCTCAGAGGTTTCTCCGCTCTGGGAGCAGTCCAAAGTGGCGGAACCGGGGTTCTCCAAGTAGGGCCCATCAGGGTCAACACCCTCAACCCCGTTTCCGCCAGAATTTCCACAACTGAAGGGGGTTATAGGGGATCGGGTACCCCATTATTCATATGTGATTCTGACCCCGGTTCCGTCAGGGGTTTCTCCGCCCTGGGAGCAGTCCAAAGTGGCGGAACCGGGGTTCCCCAAGTAGGGCCCATCAGGGTCAACACCCTCAACCCCGTTTCCGCCAAAATTTCCACAACTGAAGGGGGTTTTAGGGGCTCGGAAACGGGGTACCCCATTATTCATATGTGAATCTGACCCAGGTTCCGTCGGGCGTTTCTCCGCCCTGGGGGCGGTCCAAAGTAGTGGAATCAGGGTTCCTCAAGTAGGGCCCATCAGGGTCAACGACCCCAACCCCGTTTCCGCCAAAATTTCTCACAACTGAAGAAGGGTTTAGGGGCTCGGAAGCGGGGTACCCCATTATTCATATGTGATTCTGACCCCGGTTCCGTCAGGAGTTTCTCCGCCCTGGGAGCAGTCCAAAGTGGCCGAACCGGGGTTCCCCAAGTAAGGCCCAACAGGGTCAACACCCTCAACCCCGTTTCCGCCAAAATTTCCACAACTGAATGGGGTTTTAGGGGCTCGGAAACGGGGTACCCCATTATTCATATGTGAATCTGACCCAGGTTCCGTCGGGCGTTTCTCCGCCCTGGGGGCAGTCCAAAGTAGTGGAATCAGGGTTCCTCAAGTAGGGCCCATCTAGGGTCAACGCCCACAACCCCGTTTCCGCCAAAATTTCCACAACTGAAGGGGATTTTAGGGGCACGGAAACGGGGTACCCCATTAATCATATGTGAATCTGACCCAGGTTCCGTCGGGCGTTTCTCCGCCCTGGGGGCGGTCCAAAGTAGTGGAATCAGGGTTCCTCAAGTAGGGCCCATCAGGGTCAACGCCCCCAACCCCGTTTCCTCCAAAATTTCTCCAACCGAAGGGGGGTTTAAGGGCTCGGGTACCCCATTATTCATATGTGATTCTGAACCCGATTCCTTCAGGGGTTTCTCCGCCCTGGGAGCCGTCCAAAGTGGCCTAACCGGGGTACCAAGTAGGACCCATCAGGATCAACGCCCCAATCCCGTTTCCGCCAAGATTTCTAAAACTGAAGGGGGGCTTAGAGGCTCGGACACCCAATTATTCATATGTGATTCTGAACCGGTTCCCTCAGGGGTTTCTCCGCTTTGGGAGCAGTCCAAATAGGGCGGAACCGGGGTTCTCCAAGTAGGGCCCATCAGGGTCAACACCCTCAACCCCGTTTCCGCCAGAATTTCCACAACTGAAGGGGGTTATAGGGGATCGGGTACCCCATTATTCATATGTGATTCTGACCCCGGTTACGTCAGGGGTTTCTCCGCTCTGGGAGCAGTCCAAAGTGGCGGAATCGGGGTTCCCCAAGTAGGGCCCATTAGGGTCAACACCCTCAACCCCGTTTCCGCCAAAATTTCCACAACTGAAGAGGGTTTTAGGGGCACGGAAACGGGGTACCCCATTAATCATATGTGAATCTGACCCAGGTTCCGTCGGGCGTTTCTCCGCCCTGGGGGCGGTCCAAAGTAGTGGAATCAGGGTTCCTCAAGTAGGGCCCATCAGGGTCAACGCCCCCAACCCCGTTTCCTCCAAAATTTCTCCAACCGAAGGGGGTTTAAGGGCTCGGGTACCCCATTATTCATATGTGATTCTGAACCCGATTCCTTCAGGGGTTTCTCCGCCCTGGGAGCCGTCCAAAGTGGCCTAACCGGGGTTACCAAGTAGGACCCATCAGGATCAACGCCCCAATCCCGTTTCCGCCAAGATTTCTACAACTGAAGGGGGCTTAGGGGCTCGGACACCCAATTATTCATATGTGATTCTGAACCCGGTTCCCTCAGGGGTTTCTCCGCTCTGGGAGCAGTCCAAAGTAGGGCGGAACCGGGGTTCTCCAAGTAGGGCCCATCAGGGTCAACACCCTCAACCCCGTTTCCGCCAAAATTTCCACAACTGAAGGGGGTTTAGGGGCTCGGAACGGGTACCCCATTATTCATATGTGATTCTGACCCAGGTTCCGTCAGGGGTTTCTCCGCTCTGGGAGCAGTCCAAAGTGGCGGAATCGGGGTTCCCCAAGTAGGGCCCATCAAGGTCAACACCCTCAACCCCGTTTCCGCCAAAATTTCCACAACTGAAGGGGGTTTAGGGGCTCGGAAACGGGGTACCCCATTATTCATATGTGAATCTGACCCAGGTTCCGTCGGGCGTTTCTCCGCCCTGGGGGCGGTCCAAAGTAGTGGAATCAGGGTTCCTCAAGTAGGGCCCATCAGGGTCAACGCCCCCAACCCCGTTTCCGCCAAAATTTCTCCAACCGAAGAGGGGTTTAAGGGCTCGGAAGGGGTACCCCATTATTCATATGTGATTCTGACCCCGGTTCCTGTCAGGGGTTTCTCCGCCCTGGGAGCAGTCCAAAGTGGCCTAACCGGGGTTACCAAGTAGGACCCATCAGGGTCAACGCCCCAATCCCGTTTCCGCCAAGATTTCTCCAACTGAAGGGGGCTTAGGGGCTCGGACACCCAATTATTCATATGTGATTCTGACCCCGGTTCCCTCAGGGGTTTCTCCGCTCTGGGAGCAGTCCAAAGTGGCGGAACCGGGGTTCCTCAAGTAGGGCCCATCAGGGTCAACGCCCTCAACCCCGTTTCCGCCAAAATTTCTCACAACTGAAGGGGGTTTAGGGGCTCGGAAACGGGGTACCCCATTATTCATATGTGATTCTGACCCCGGTTCCGTCAGGGGTTTCTCCGCTCTGGGAGCAGTCCAAAGTGGCGGAACCGGGGTTCCCCAAGTAGGGCCCATCAGGGTCAACGCCCTCAACCCCGTTTCCGCCAAAATTTCTCACAACTGAAGGGGGTTTAGGGGACGGAAACGGGGTACCCCATTATTCATATGTGAATCTGACCCAGGTTCCGTCAGGCGTTTCTCCGCCCTGGGGGCGGTCCAAAGTAGTGGAATCAGGGTTCCTCAAGTAGGGCCCATCAGGGTCAACGACCCCAACCCCGTTTCCGCCAAAATTTCTCAAACTGAAGAAGGGTTTTAGGGGCTCGGAAGCGGGGTACCCCATTATTCATATGTGATTCTGACCCCGGTTCCGTCAGGGCGTTTCTCCGCCCTGGGAGCAGTCCAAAGTAGCGGAACCGGGGTTCCCCAAGTAGGGCCCATCAGGGTCAACGCCCCCAACCCCGTTTCCGCCAAAATTTCTCACAACTGAAGGGGTTTTAGGGGCTCGGAAACGGGTACCCCATTATTCATATGTGAATCTGACCCAGGTTCCGTCAGGCGTTTCTCCGCCCTGGGGGCGGTCCAAAGTAGTGGAACCGGGGTTCCTCAAGTAGGGCCCACTAGGGTCAACGCCCTCAACCCCGTTTCCGCCAAAATTTCCACAACTGAAGGGGTTTTAGGGGCTCGGAAACGGGGTACCACATTATTCATATGTGAATCTGACCCAGGTTCCGTCGGGCGTTTCTCCGCCCTGGGGGCGGTCCAAAGTAATGGAACCAGGGTTCTTCAAGTAGGGCCCATCAGGGTCAACGCCCCCAACCCCGTTTCCGCCAAAATTTCTCCAACCGAAGGGGGTTTAAGGGCTCGGAGTACCGCATTATTCATATGTGATTCTGACCCCGGTTCCTTCAGGGGTTTCTCCGCCCTGGGAGCAGTCCAAAGTGGCCTAACCGGGGTACCCAAGTAGGACCCATCAGGGTCAACGCCCCAATCCCGTTTCCGCCAAGATTTCTACAACTGAAGGGGGCTTAGGGGCTCGGACACCCAATTATTCATATGTGATTCTGACCCCGGTTCCCTCAGGGGTTTCTCCGCTCTGGGAGCAGTCCAAAGTGGCGGAACCGGGGTTCTCCAAGTAGGGCCCATCAGGGTCAACACCCTCAATCCCGTTTCCGCCAGAATTTCCACAACTGAAGGGGGTTGTAGGGGATCGGAGTACCCCATTATTCATATGTGATTCTGACCCCGGTTCCGTCAGGAGTTTCTCCGCCCTGGTAGCAGTCCAAAGTGGCGGAATCGGGGTTCCCCAAGTAGGGCCCAACAGGGTCAACACCCTCAACCCCGTTTCCGCCGAAATTTCCACAACTGAATGGGGTTTTAGGGGCTCGGAAACGGGGTGCCCCATTATTCATATGTGAATCTGACCCAGGTTCCGTCGGGCGTTTCTCCGCACTGGGGGCGGTCCAAAGTAGCGGAACCAGGGTTCCTCAAGTAGGGCTTATCAGGGTCAACGACCCCTAACCTCGTTCCCGCCAAAATTTCTCCTAGTGAAGGGGGAACCGAGGTCAGAATCACATATGAATTAATGGGTACCCGATCCCCTAGCCCCCCCCTTCAGTTGGAGAAATCTTGGCGGAAACGGGGTTTGGGCGTTGACCTGATGGGCCCTACTCGAGGAACCCCGGTTCGTCCACTTTGGACTGCTCTCAAGGCGGAGAAACCACTGACGGAACCGGGGTCAGAATCACATATGAATAATGGGGTACCCGAGCCTAAACCCCTTGCAGTTTTAGAAATCTTGGCGAAAACGGGGTTGGGGCGTTGACCATGATTGGCTCCTCTTTGGGAGTCCCGGTTCGGCTTCTTTGGACTGCTCCCAGAGCGGAGATACCCCTAACGGAACCGGGGTCAGATTCACATCCGAATAATGGGGAACCCCGTTTCCATCCTAAACCCCTTTCAATTAGAGAACTTTTGGCGGAAACGGGGTTGGGGGCGTTGACCCTGATGGGCCCTACTTGAGGAACCCCGGTCCGGCCACTTTGGACTGCTCCCAGGGCGGAGAAACCCTGACGCAACAGAGTCATTTTCACATATGAATAATGGGAGTACCCCGTTTCCGAGCCTCTAAACCTCCCTTCAGTTGATTTTTCGTTTTTCGAATCGCGCGACCAAAACGAAAAACGAAAATACAGTATGACTTTACATTTTAGAAAGCGCGCGAATGAAACGAAAAACGAAATAATCCTTGTTTTCTGCTTAGAGCGACCGTGTATGAAAACAAACCATAAGATAATTATCGTTTTTTTTTGTTTTTTGTTAGTGGCACCCGGTAGCGCTGGCGCTAAGGGGCAAGGGCAATTTTCAGCAGATTTTGCGACGTTAGGTAGATTTTTCCTAATCCCCTCCTTTTACATCCTCAATAATCCACATTCCAAGTGTATTCATCTTTTTTGTTCCATCGGAGCATTTTTCTTTTCTACTACCCCACTTTTAATTAGTATGATATGAGTACATCAGTCAGTAAACACATACAGTAACATGCCACAATAATGACAGCAGTCCAAGAACACGGAAAACAATATTGTTCTTAACATCAGCATTATCCTTTCTAAACAAGACAACCTTACATTATTTGAACAGATCAAAGTTTTTCAGCATAAACTTTACACAAATATCAAGTGTAAGGAATACTAACGCTCAGATTTGGAAGTAAAATAAATTTGTAGTATAAAATACATATTTGCAGCTAATGGAATAGTGCAAACTTTACATAACTACTAGGTGTAGAGAAAACTAACAGTCAGATTCCCAATTCTGATTTTACGTAGAACATTTTTAAAAAATATCAAACTTCCGCAAGTTTCTAGAACTAAAGTTAATCTGCAGTGTAAATTTTACACAACCACATAGTGTAAAGAAAATTTCAGTCGGATACGTAATTCTGATATTACTCTGATATTACGATCAACATTTATGAAAAAATTAAGTCAACACAATGGGCCGAGGGCAAATAAATACCAGATGTAAACCACTTTCCAGCACTGTTGAGTGCAAATAAACTGGCGTATTACACTTGTGCTTCTTGTTAATTTTTAGCCTTGAGATTATGTCCAGACTCATAACCCAGAACTTGGCAGAAAAAAAGGCAGAAACACGTTAAACTCCCCCATTTTTTTGACTTTACATTTACCGAAAAAGCTAAATATTGATGTAAAGAAACGCAATTCGCTGTGACGCGTACCCCTTATAAGTACTTTATTTGTATCCTCTTCGACCTCGCCCGACTTCTGAACAGAGAAAGTGGCAAACAAAAAAATGGACAAACCTGTATTTTCTATTGTCCACCACAATGTAAACTTTAAAAATCTGAACTTAACGTCCCATTGAGTGTAAATAAATTCGGACCGGGCCACTTTGTAGCCCTTTGATTGTAGTACGTTTGTTTGTGCCAGTCTTTTCGCCCATTTTACACCTAAGATTTCGAACTTTACACCCCCATAAATAACACAATATTACGTTTTTTGAACGCGGCTTGCTTCGATGTGTAGCCCTTAGAAGTTACCTTATTTCTATTTTATTCAATTCATCCAAACTCATAACCGAAAATGTTGGCAGAGAAATCTCGGACAACATCAGTTTTTTACTCATCCACCACAGTGTAAAGTTTAAATCCCTGGTACTAATTGCGTATTGATTGTAGAAAAGTTTGCTGGCTAGCACAGGATAGCCCTTCATCCTTAGTACATTTCTGTCAGAAAAATTTCTTAAATCTCATGACCGGAGTTGTTGGCAGGCATAAACAAGTCGAAAATTCGACTAGAATGTGTCTTTTTACCCCCAGATTTTCGCACTCTTTACACTCCCATGGCGGAATTCAAAAAACAAAAAGTGTCAGCTGCAGAACATAAATAGATGAATAAGTCAAACGAAGTGCATGGTATTGCCAGAAGAATTAAAAAATGAAAAAGTCAGTATTCAGAAGATTCGAAACCAGTAGTCTTTTTCTGAATCTGCATGCAAGAACGGATGCGTAAGCCACTGCGCCAACTCCACATATCGGCGGATTTTGATACTTAGTTAATAATTGAAAAATATCCATCATTCTACTACACTTTAAGAATAGTGCATTTATATTAATAAAAATAATTATTTATCAAAGACGAGTCAAAAAGCTCTGAAATAAGAAGAATCTGATCAAACAATATGCAATACGAAGTTATCTATCAGCATTAGAAAATAGATGTAGGTAAAATTCAAACTTCACCTCTTCATATCTCAACAAACACTGGCTGTAGAAAAGTTCAAAGGTCATATCCGTTATTCTGACCTTACGGAGAACATTTAAAAAAATTCATCATCCACGATGCTCTTGACGGAAAAAAATTTTTAGTGTAAAGTTTACACCTGCACTAATAACGCAATATTCATTGTAAAGAAACAAAATAAATTTTGCCGTGTAGCGCTTAGGACGAGGCACATTTTAAAGATAATTACCACGCTTCTGTCTACTAAGTGGAGAATATGGCTAGGAAAAAACATTTTGTTGTCCCAGACTCTTTACGATAAACCGCCTCTAAATTTGAAAATATTATTTTTTCGAAAAAAATTAAAAACTCGTTACCTAGATTTTATAATTGTCTACCTTTTAAAATGAATCAGACTGCATAAAATGTAAAAATGAGTTAGATATGCTTCTGCACATGAAAACAGTAAAAAACCGTCAACTTCACACAATATTGCGTTAAAAGAATTTTAAAAAATTGTTATTCGAGATTTTGTGATCCTCTACATTAAAAAACCAATTGGACTGCACAAAAACCAAAATTGAGTTAGATAAGCTGAAAACAAGCAAAGAGTAAAAAACCCGTTTATTTTACATTTTTAGGCAACAACCATTAGTGTAAAGAAATTCTAAGGTCGGATTCGTAATCTACAGCTCTGGGGCAACATTAAAAAAAATTGGCCCTCCGCAAATTATTTGATTTTTCGGTTTACACTTTACACACTCATTGCTTACTCGGTATTGTGTGTAAACAAAAAACAAAAAAAGCGGCATCGAATTTTTTAAGTTATCCATCGATTAAGAAAAACCGCACCCCCAGATGTGTGCCGATATAGCTGTGAGGGGGACACAAATTTCGAGCTCGCTGTAAAAACATATAAGAAAACAGGATAGCCGAGTATATTATAGGTAGCGCTATGGTACTTACTTTCCGAGCCCCTAAATCCCCCTTGAGCGAGCAAAATTTTACCAGGACCGGGAAAAGAGTTGACCCTGATGGGCAATACTAAGTAAGCAAATAATTCTTGCTCATATAAAACACTATATTCATTTATGTTTTTTAATGAAGAATTATAATGTTGCAAATATACTTTATTTTATGCACTGAATCTGTGAAAAATGACTTCTATTAAAATAATGCACAAAATGGCATGCATAATCGAAACTTTAAACATTCCTGCTTGAGTTATAGGCTCTTAGACAAAGCAAACTATTCAGTTCAGTGGCGGATCCAGAATTTTCCAAAGGGGAGGCTGTACCCCTAGGAGATGGCGGAATCCTGACTTGGGCGGAAAAATTAGCCGTTTTAACCCGAAAATCGCTTAAAATCGCCCGAAAATCCTTAATTTTGCGCACTATTTTGGGCCAAGGGGAGGGCCCCGCCTCTGACTCAGTTTGATAAAGTACCTGAGAAGTTTAAAAAGTATGATAGGTGAGTTTTTTTTGCCCCACTCTGTATATAATTTACTGTGAGGCCCAAAACGCCATAATAATTCTATAAATTACAACACCAGATGAAGAAAAAATATTGGGTTAGTGGGAGGGAGCCGTCCCCACCGCCCTTAGCTCCACCCCTGGTGAGATCCAATAGAAGTCATTTGAGACAGACTATTCTTCTGTGACGACCTAGGATAAATGTGCACATATATGTTTTTGTATCTTGCTTTTCGTAATTTGCAACTTCCTTGCCTCTTTTGTATTTCTAATTTTGCTCTCTTGTGCCTCATTATACAGTGAAGTTTCGCAGACAGTCACTTTTTGGTGCATAACCTGTGTGCCTGTATTTCTGCATTTTATTTTTCTTTGCCTACACATTTGGTTTTTCTCTTTTTTGTTTTTCTCTTCTTTTCTTCGGAATCTCGAAAATTTCAATAAACACAAGAATATTTTGTTAAACAAAATGGTAGAATTGTTATGCATGCTCCTGCGCTCTTCTCAGCTTTATTCCCTGCAAGGATAACCTAAAACATTCTGAAATGGATGTCAGAAGCTCTTGGTATGGTACTTAAGTCTATACCTGTATGTGTTTCTAAGCAAGTAACTTAAATTGCTTATAAGATGCTTACAAGTCCTGCACTTTATCTTCTTAGCGCTCATAAGATTTTAAGCATATTACCAATCTTATACTAATATGTCTAAGTTTTACTTAGCAGACCAAAATTCTGACAAGATTTGTTAAAAATCTTACCTATTCAATCTTATGCATGCAAGTTCTAATGGGCAGACCGAAATTTTTCACAAGAAATGTTGGACATCATTTTTACATATCTCAAGATACTCAGTCTTTACTCTTCTGCTTATAACTTACCATAAGCGCTGACTGAATCTTTTTGCAAGCACTATCGTCATGTAAAAGCCTTTGACGCTAAAATTATTGATCTTGGCTTTCGAAAATGCTGATGATTTGAATTACACTGAAATAGTTCTAAAATTTGTTGAGCCTGACTTATTTAAGGTGTAACAGCATGATGATGAGCAATGTGAAATATTTTTTGCCTTTTTTGTAAGAACTCCATTACAGAGACCGAAATTTTATACAAAAAAAACATTCAAAAAAAGCTATAAATTCTAAGCATACTTGGCTAAAGCTTTCATAAGCTGAAAATTTCCTATGCAAATGCGTGCACTTGATATTTTATAGAAAAAACTAAACACAAGCTCAAATGTCGACAGATATGCAAATGCAACCCTTGCAAGCATTAGCTTAAGAAATAAGTAAGGTTTATAATGCTTCTTGTGATAAACGTCTTTCTGCCTGTGTAGCTTACATATATTTCCGCCCATAGCCTAAGTTTGCTTCAAGACTTCTTAGAAAATCTTGCAAGAAATTTTTTTCGCTTAGGAGATCTCAAGTGCAGGACTTTCAACATTGCTTGGAATACTTAGAGCTTTTGATACAAGAAAATTACGGCTTTTATAACTAAAACGACATAAGCTCCAGTAAAAAGAACTGTAGGATTCGTGGCACCTGATGAGCAATCATACTGGTGCTCAGGGGCGGATTTAGGGGGGGGGGGGGCGGCGGCCCCCTCCCATTGGCCTAAAACAGTGCGCAAAAGTAAGCATTTTTGAGCGATTTTTAGCGATTTTCGGGTTAAAACGGCTAATTTTTCCGCCCAAGTCAGGGTTCCGCCCCCTTAGGAAAATCCTATATCCGCCACTGCTGGTGCTTATCAAAATGTCATAAGCACAATAATGCAGTTTATTCAATCACGATTCGAAATTTACTTGCCTATTCACCTTTCATGAAAGTGAGGGTGGTTTTCCTTGATAAATTTGCAATTGTTAAAATGAGTTACGCCCTATTTCTGATATCTATCGTGCAATGTTTTACTAGACTTCTTGTCACGCCACCATGCGGCACACACGTGCTGATGAAGTAAAATTAATCGTGTTTTCTATAGACTATCAATATAGAAGGAATGCGTCTCGAAACTGCACATAGATTTATTTGAGATACGATCAGTCGCAGCGCAGACTCAGACAGATTAACTGGAAAGTTCTATTTTATATTTAAAAAATCTACTGCATGATGGAGTATGTACGTGCGATTTTTTTTACCATTTTCATCTTATATGAAACTGGTACTACGCAATTATATGTAACTACGCGAGTGTCCCTGTGTTATATGAAATTACATGTGACAACAAAGTGTTTAACGCCTGATCTCTTATGCGAAACAGTAAAAAACGCCTAAATAAAATGTTTTTTTTGCAAAGGGGTTTGGATGAGGTGGATTTTGAAGGAAGCTATATCTTCCTCGTCGTGTGTGATAATGTATTATCATTTTAATTATTATGTGCATACTTGGTGTATTTTGCTATAATTTTTATGATTTAGCGTTTTTCATTGGTACAGTAGTTGCACGGCCTTGTGGTATATAGTGTAGTGAGCGTTTCTGGGCCACATTAGCTTTAAAAACTGGACATGCCAAAATAGCGTTGAAGTATCATCTGTGACTCCATAGTTTGCGGTCAATCTCATACAATCTTGACTATTTGTTAATAATATATAGCCTTCACTTTGCCTTATTTTCCACCAATCATTTGCAATTTTTTTATTTTATGGCTTTTTGACCATATATATACTCGTATGCGCAGCGTGACTGGTTGGGTGGTCAAAATTGAGCTCACATGGTAAATTGACCTATGCGTTAAGCTAAAATAGCGTAAAAAGTATGTTGATCTGCAGTCCTTATAATACCTGGGCGTGGGGGGCTTAGGGGGTATGCGTCCCCCAGAAACCAAAATACTCTTCCCCCCGCCAGAAAACAAAATACCCCAGAATTCAATTTTTTTAAATTTTGGTTTTTTTGTTGCAATTTTTGTTGCTAATGGATTGTGCACGATAAGAAACGTTGAAAAATGGTGTTTTTTCGCCATACCACAATTTTTAAGGCCATTTTTCGACCTTTGGAAGAAGTTGCACCCCCAGAACTTTGGAGCCGCTCACTTATGGTCCTTAGTCAATTTCAAGCGCTTTTGATGAAAATTTTTGATTCTTGTCGTTTTTAGATTGTATCAGATTTTTCAAGAAATTTGTGATTGATCCATTCCGGGAGTCACGACAAGGCTCGTGAACCTTTTTATATTTCTGGTCAACAGACCCACATAACCCTTCACATTCATGTCTGGTAGGTATATACTAACTAAATGGCCAATGTGTTGATTCTGCCTGATCATTTTATTTAAGCAGATAATCAATAAAGGCGCTAAAATAAGTACGTTCTCGCTTGCTTGCTAACACAAAATTTCTTCTGGTTTGATAAGTCAAAATAATTGATTTTTTGGTCGAAAATTGCATTTTTTGACTTTTTAACCATAATATAGTACAAAACGTCACAAACGGAATTAAAAAGTGTCGAAAGGTGAAAACTCTTCTTGTCGCGTTGCTGTGATATCCATGTGATGCATTCAAATTCATTTTGAGACTTTATCTTTGGATTGACAGCCTTTTAAGATATAGACTTTAAAGAGCAAGATCGCAAGCGTTTTAGAAGGTCTAGTCGTGTCTGGGCGTGGGGGGTTTGGGGGTATGCACCCCCCCCGACGAGAAACCAAAATACCATCCCTCCCCAGGAACCAAATTACCACCCTCAGGAATTCAACTTATGGAGAATTTTTTTGATTTTTTTCACAATTTTTATGCCAATGGATAGTGCTCGATGAGAAACGTTAAAAAATGGTGTTTTTTTGCCGTACCACCATTTTTAAGGCCTTTTTTTGACCTTTGAAAAATCGTGCTCCCCCTTTAATGTTTAGGTGTTGCCCGCCTATGCTGTAACTATAACAATGCTGCCCTAACCAAACACCAATAGCAAACATTAACATAGGACTGCATAAGGGAACTATACGTACCCTGGGGTCAGCTTCGATAATTCAATCCTGTCCTGACCAATAGATGTAAACCAGAAGTCTACCTTAGGCAAGCATGGATCAACCCTGGCGTTCACGTAATGTGCGATGTGGCGTCTAGCAGATCAGATTATATGCGATTTTTTTGTTATCTTGTACATATACCTCTGAAACTTCATCTCGCCTCTTTTTTATCTTCTACTTACATATTTGCGCTATATACATTGATTTGCACCTTAAAAAAAATTAAGATGTTTTGAGGATTGACACCAAGGGCGGATTCTGGGATGGCTCAAACGTGGGCGTAGAATGGTGACTTTTGGAGGTATGCACCCCCTCCAGAAGGCCGAATACCCATATAAATCAATTTTTGAAATTTTCTTCGTTTTTTTCGCAACTTTTTTATGCCAATGGACATTTCTTGATTAGAGACGTTGAAAAATGGTGTTCTTCGCCGCACCACCATTTTAAAACCATTTTTTGACCTTCGAGAAACCTCGCAGGCCCTTTTTGAATTTTAGTGTTGCCCCCTATAAGGGGCAACCCCCTTCGTCGCCAAAAAATATTTGGGCGCAACGAAGTACATATGTGTATTTTTTGATGATTTTGGCCATCTTAATCACGACTCTTTAAATTTTCCCGGTGCATCACGCCGTGGTCGTACTCATTAATGACATTTTGCTGGCATTCTTGGTGCTCTAAAAAGCTGACTTTTTCGTCAGAAGAGCAGTTTTTGAACCGAACAAAGATTCTGTGTGAAGCTCTTACAGTAATTTAGAGGGAATTTTTTCGGTGTTTTGCAGCGATTTGCATTAAGAAAAAATTCAAAAATTTCTAAAATTTGAAATTTTGTTAGCATTGGAGATGATTCTTTTAATTAAAAAGACGTCAAAAAACTGCTAATTCAAGCATAATAGAAGAATTTTCTGGAAAATTTTTCACGCTTTTAGAGAAATATGAGGCTTAAAAACCCTATTAGAAAATCCTTAATCCGTCGTCGCTGATTTTCAGACAAAGGTCAATAGAAAGAATTTTGTTTTACTCGCTGATTAATATAAACTTCGTGATCCATTGCTTTCTGATTGTTTACTAAGGTCCTCGCATTGTGTTTAATTTAACTTAAACTTGATAATTCAGCTCTAAATGTTTGTGACTGGTTCATAATAGTTTATAGATTATGTGGCCTTCTCAGTCACATAATAGATGGATGACTTTATTAAGAAATAATAAAGTTTAATCAAGTTTGATAAGGTTTGATAAAGTTGCTAAAAAAGTTAAATCTGCTAAACGCTATTAATTACATCCATGTCTGTCTCCTGCCTATGCTTACATGTGTGTCAGTGACAGTCTATTAACTATGCTTTCTTACGCAATCATTTCAAAGAAGCACAGGAAACTTTTTTGAAAGAGCACATAAAATCACACAAGCTGACTATAATATTTGCTTTGTCGAGTATAGCTCATCGCTTTAACCCGATTGGGACGCCCTTATTATGACAATAAAAACACGGTTTTTTCAGGGTTAAAGCAATTTCTATGAAAGTAAGAATTCAATCAAGCATAAGTTAGGCTTAAAACAGATTTAGTTCTGGCTTCAAGGGGCGGATTTAAGGGACATTGGCCAAAAACAGTTGACGAAATAAAGAATGGGATTGTAATTTGCATTGATTTCCGGCCTCAGTGATCACAATTTTCTAAATTCTTCCGGCTCTAAACAACGCTTAATATAACGAACCTCTCGAACGATTTCCCCATCACCGTTTTCTAGCCGATACATAATAGCTGCTGTAACGAAACTTTACATACAACTATTATAGCTTATAACTTCTTGCCTTTAATTTTTGGTGCAGAATTCAATAAAGATTGTTTACATTCATACCTAAAATTAATTACTGTATCTTTATTTCGTCTGTCAAAAAATAGTTGCGGGTAAATTGTTCAGAAGGTCCAATATATCTATTATTTACATCTTTCTTGGCGATCTAAAAGCCTTTTTTAGCTCAATGGAATTTATTTTAAATTGATTTAAAGTGCAGAAACAGCTATTTCATCTTAGATTTATTCTATTTTTAAGCACAATTTTAAAATTTTCGATCTTCCGCGTCAAATGCTGCAAGTACGGCAAATTTAGAAATCCAGCTTTTAAACGTCTTTCCGCCTAAATTTCTCAAAGTTTCTGGCTATTCGCGACAGATCTTTGCTATTAACGAAGAAATTCATCAATTTTGTAGCGCAGGGTCGTCGAAAATTTCGAAACTTCTCGAAAAATGCCGCATCGAAAGTGATTTTCAATAATAGTAGACAAGGTAAAACATTTAAAAAACGCTATTTCGCAAGTTTATGGCAAATTTTCTTACACTGGTCGTTAGCCTTACTCACTATTTTCTCAGAGATTTTGCAACTAAGCATGGCTTGAACACACAAATTGCTGAGAAAAATAATTGAAGGCTTAATTTGGGCTTAAATTTACTCAAGAGAAACCGCAAAGCTTGGAAAAAGAGCGACCATTAACTTTTACTATATGAATTTAGAATAAACTGACCATTCATTATCTGCTAATCACATTAAGGTCTAGCAATCATAAAAAAATGGAGCTGGATATGTTTAGTTGCTTCTGGCAAAGAAAAGGAAAAATGATTTCTTCCGCACATGAGCCAGGATCATAAGACACCAAATTTCAACTGTTGGCATTTTTTGCTATTTTTAGGACATTTGACCAAAGGGCACAACTTTGCTGATCCAAGATGGAGCGTTAGCCCACTCGGAGTCAGAAAGTGAGCTTTTTAGTGAAAATGACCTCAAAAACTAGTATCAGCGCTAAAATAGCGTTAAAAGTGCATCATTACACAGTTATGTTGAATTTTATGCTCGAAGCACTTTTAGAGGAATTTTTTAATTTTCACCAGTTTTTCGCTTTCATAGTGCGTAATTTTCCTGTAAAATTTTTTAATTTTTCTATTTTGGGGGTATAGGCCCTCTAACCCTCCCCACCCACATGTATGTCATCCAGAACCCGCAGAATTTAGGCGCTGTTCATGTACGTATTACCCTCACTACAGGTACACAGGATGGCTGATCTAAAGGATAAACCGATCTGGTGTCTCCAGGTCAAAAATTGTGCCTTTTAAGGCCTGACCAACCCATAAAGCTGGTATAAATATTGAAATATTACTATAACTCACACTTTCTTCACAATTCGAAGGACATTAGGACGGGAAACAGTTTTCAGTTTCCAGTTTTTTGGGGACTGCCATTTCCCCAGAAAATTTTCTATGCTTTCCTATTCTGCGTCTAGACCTCAGCAATCCTCATCCTCCTCACATACATGTCTGCTTCTTTTCACGCACTCCCCAGAAACACAAAAAGCCCACCCCAGAATTCAATTATTGAAATTTTTGTTTTTTCACAATTTTTTAGATGCTAAATAATAGTACTCGAGGAGAAACGCTGGAAAATGATGTTTTTTTTCCGCCATACCACCATTAAAGTCATTTTTGGACTTTTGAAAAAAATCTTGCACCCCCGCCCTCCCGAACTTTGGTGCCGCCCACCTATGCTCATCCCTCGGCAAAACGAAGGAGTAATGCATATGAATTATTTCACTTGACAAAAATGCGGTTTCGCCATATTTTCGTCTTCCTCTCACCTTGTAATAACTTTTTGTCGTCTTAGTTTAATTAGACGCCGTCCGCTTCTCTGCCAACAAACAGCCAAACCCATACTTTAGCATTTCCAGACATTATGCTTGTACGAGAGTTGTAAACGCGCTGGATGAAAGAAAAGGAAATTTTCTGGGTCCAAAACATAGATCAATAAGACATCTATTAGCTTGTTTTAAACTTTATACTAATTCTTAAGATTTTATTTCAAGCAAGCTCCCCGGTTGACTATTCTAAACTGTCATAATCAGACGTACACGGTTTGAACTAGGCCTTCACCCTTATAATAGAACGATAAGAGCCTTATGAAAAAAGGCACAATGCTAAAATTATCTGAAATCAAAACCTCCTTCAGACATTCTGAAAATTAATCAAAACTTATGTCTTAGCATGCATAGCTTTTATGCTAATGCCTTTTTTGTGGTTATTGAGAGAAAAAATCTTTTGTTTACTTCCCGGGGTAGAACAAAAGTTTTATGTTTACATTATTTAAACATTTATACCAGCTTTTAAAGCCATTAGATAAAAAAGAATCCTTTAGTTGGCGACCAGCCCAATAATGTAGTGTATATATGGTATCAAAACCTTCAAAAAAAGCAAACTTTCTGCTCGAAATTGGTTGAATTGACGCCGAAGGCAGACAAAAGTCAAAATCTTTTCGCAAACTTGTATAAATCAGAAATAGCCCGATAATATTTTGCATTTTCTTTTTAATTTTCGGCTTATTTTAGCCAGTAAAAGGATTTCATATTGTACCTGCACAATATAATGGTCAATGCCATGCAATTCTAATCGACTTTCAAAAAGCTGTTGACATTGCAGACTAATCGACTCTGAAACATCAAAAAACGAGGTTATTATGAAAAGCTGAAAACTATATTTAGAAAAGCTATGAAGTACTCATCACGTCATAAAATGCACAGTCAAAGCGATGACCATCAGATGTGAGTTAAATAACCTGTATTGCGATGTGTCTTCATAGTATTTTCTATTGTTTTGTCACTCGTTTTTTTACAGTTCCGTTAAATAAAGAAGAATCTTTTCTCTAACGAAAAAGACTATGCATTCCTTGATTCTGTCTCTGGTCTAACAAAGCTCACTCTTACATCTTGCAGAAACAGCCACCGGTCTCATAGTGCTTTTTCACAGTACCACATAGCATGGATTTACATGATATTTTTAAACGGTAAACGTTAAAATGTTGGGATTTCAGAATCCAGAAGACTCCTGTGCACAGAAACTGTTAGACACCCGACCAAATCAAATTTCTGGGGTTTGTGCAACGCAGCGTTTTCATTCACATTAAAAAAATTTGTTTTATTTATGCTTGCAACTTTTGATTTATTGATAGTTATGAAAAAGTAAGACCAATCAAGAATCTTCATTTATTGGGCTTTCAGAAAAAATTAATGCAAATTGTATGATATAACACGCCATCAGCTTATTGCAGGCCAAAGCAAGCACACCTTCTCATCATTCTGATGCTGTCCATAGTGAAACATTAACCCTCCTGTTACCAAGAGGTCACGCACTCACGTGGGCGTGGGGGGAGCTTAGGGGTATGCAGCCCCCAGAAGTTGAAATTCCCCCCTCAGACATACAAATACCCCCTATGAATTCGAATTTCGAAATTTTTTTTGCTTATTTTAGCAATTTTTTGATGCCATTGGATAGTGCTCGATGAGAAACGTCGAAAAATCGTTTTTTCGCCATACGACCACTTTTAAGACCATTTTAGACACACCAAGGTCTAGATAGAAAATCTAGTCATTGAGGAGATAACATAAATGAATAAAAATACATATTTCTGGTAGCCAAGAGCATGAGAATTTCAAAAATGTCATTAAGTTCGCACAAAACTGAAATCAATTGGAAAACGCATTTTAATATTAAAAAATGTGTAAGAAATACGATCTGCAACACGCGTAACACATGTTATAAAATCATGAAATCAAGCTTTTCTAATAAAATATAGGTCAATACGTTTTCTTTTGCTCAACAAAACATGTGTTGCAGTAAACAGTAAAAAAAGAGGGTACCGGGAAGCTTGCCACATAAGAATTTATGGCCTTACAGTGAACTGCAAAAAACAGGCAACTAGATCACGGATCTAGAAGCTCGGTAAAAGTAGGGTTAACGCAATATGTACCACTCTTTGGTTTTCAATAAAATAATATGTTTTTAGTAAACAATTTTAAAATGAATATACTTTGCTGAAAAAAATTGTGCTAACATACGTACGATACGCTCTTAAATACAGTTCAAATTTTGCGTAGTCACTGCAATATACAGGTTTTGATTGTTATTGCAGAAAGTAGCAAAATAGTTAGACATTTTCGCTTTCTAAATTCGCCGCTTTTTGTTTTTTCTGTTTTGAAATAGTTCGTCCTGCATCCTTAATTCAATTTTTTCCAATATGGCTGCTTATAAGGCACGCCTTTTACTGGCTCTGCAATTCATATTGTTCAATGCTCAATTACATTTTTGAGAGCACAAAAAGCTCTTACCAGGGATTATTTCATTGTTCGAATTATTAAAGTATTAGCGTTTTAAGTCTGGATATCACGAAGGCCGCCAAATTGGAAGAATGTTGGAATTTCGGGCGTTTTCATCTATATTCTTTAGAGTTTTAATTTATTGCATCCATTATTTCAAGCAATAGCTAGAAAACTTGATGTTCTACCCAATGAGGTAACTTTAATGGTCTAAATACTTCTCGTTTTTTTTCGGAAAAGTTCAAAAACCTCATCAATAATCGTTCACTGTCTGCTGGAAACAATGTGACAATATTCAGACTCCCAGCCTTTGGCTGCTGCTCATGCAAAGAACCTTATCATTTAACTTACTGTATCGCCAGGATAAAGCCCTATCATATAATACTTTGCGAAGAAAAACACACTGGTAAGAAAAAGGACGCATAAAAACCGGGGACTAGGGAAAAATCATCTATGCCCGAGAAAATCGTAAGAATCTGTTAAAAATTTGACTTCCACTAAGAAAGCGAAAAATTGAAGTATATTCTGGTCAGTGTCTAAAACTGCGCCTTCACAAAACATTGTTCACTAGCACGAAAATAGACCATGAACAAGCTTTGATGTCTTTTGATAATCGATTTAGTATCTTATCAATATCAAATTTTTCTTTCAATCACAGGTAGCGCGTTAAGTGCCTGTAATATACTTGGGTATTCTAAACAGTGACTCCCCATTGGAACTTTCCTGTATGCAGAGTTTTTTAAACGATAGACAACAAAAAACGATTATGCACCCTTTTTTATTTTTCTTTACACTCTATACCGAGTGTGTAATGAGCTTGTAAAGTTTGGTGTAGCGTTACAACATACACAAGCCTGTGACGGTTTTATCAAAGAGAATGTAGATAACTCAGCATGAATGCCTGATACAATTTAATGGTACAGAATTGTAGGAGATAAAATTCTTTAGATGGCAACTTTGTGGTTCTTAAATCTCGTATTAGTTCTCGAGGGAGTGTGCAACAAGTGTAAAAATTGTGGGGTGTAAAGGCGGGTTTTTATTGTGTTTTTGTTATCATTCTGTCTGCCAACGACTACGTTTATTAGTTCCGAGGAATTTCTTCTTATAGAAATGCACTATGGCTGAAAGGCTACTTTTAGCATACCACCAAACTTTTTGACATTCAACACAGACTTGGATAGGAATCTTAACTTTAAACTCTAGTGGATGATGTAAAAAAACAGGTTTGGCTAAGATAACTCCGCCAACTTCACCGGTTATAAGTCAGGATAAATTAAATGAATTAAAAATAAAATACGCTCTAAGGGCTACACGTCGTAGCAAATTGCACTTGAAAAACTAAATATTGACTTACTTCTGAAGGTGCGAAGTTCGAAATTAGGGGTGCAATCATAGGTGGGCCGCATCAAATACCGGAAGGTGCATGATTTTTCAAAGGTCAAAAATGATCCTAAAAATAGTGGTAGGGCGACAAAACATCATTTTTAAACGTTTCTCATCGAGCACTATCCATTGGCATCGAAATTTTGTGAAAAAAAAAACAAAAAAAAATCAAAAATTTAATATTGACTATTCTGATTACTAGGGGGTATTCGGCTTTCTGGGGTTTGCATACCCCCAACCCTCTCTCCCACGCTTACATGTGAGTGTAACATAGGGCAAAAAAACATGTTTTCGTCCCTTTTTTAATTGGTCAATATCTCAAATATTCTGCGGAACACAAGTTTCCCCATACAAGCGTATTACAATTCAAAAGCTATAAACTAGTACAAATCGAATTTCTTGACACCCAGTGGGGAGTTACATTAAGATTTTTAAAGTTTAAGATGTGGTGGATGATGGAAAAATATGTTTTTTCCTCTTTTTCGTTCGTCACTTTCTCTTTCTAGAAGTCGGATAAGTCGAATAAACTAAAAATGAAGCACTTTTCAAGGAGTTTACGTCACAGCAGATTGCATTTATTTACATGATATTTAGCTTTTTTGGAAGACATGAAGTCAAAACTTGGGGTATCAAACGCGTTTCTATATATAGTTTTTTCTGCAAACTTCTCCGGTTATGAGTCTGGAAATGATTTCATGTTTTTTAGATGAACCAGGAATTAAAAGAGATGCCAATCGGGCACCTTCGCGTACACTCAATAGTAGTAGAAAGTTGTTTACATCTAATATTTATTTGTCTTCGGGCTATTGTGGAGACCTTTTTTCAAAAATGATGCTCGTAATGTTGTAGCGATTCCAGAACTACGTTTGGACTATTTATTTATTGCTAGTATGTAAAGTTTACACCACAAATTCATTTTACTTCCAGAACGTTGCAAAACGTTAAGTTTTTCAAAATATATTCCGTAAGGTCATGATTATGAACCTCACTGTATGTTTTCTTCACACCTAGTATTTGTGTAAAGTATACACTGAAAATTGACTTTAGTTCAAGAGCGTTAAAAAAGCTTGATTTTTTCTGAAATGTTTCGTGTAAAGTCAGAATTTTCAATCTAAGTGTAAGTATCCTTCACACCTAATATTTGTATAAAGTTTATGCTGAAAATCTTTTATCCGTTTGAATAAGCTAAGTTTGTCTTGTTTATATAAGATAATGCTAAAGTTCAGAACAATAGTGTTTTCCGCGTTCCTGGACTGCTGTCATTTTCGTGGCATGTTACTGTATGTGTTTACTGACTAATTTACTCAAATCATGCTGATTAAAAGTAGGGTACTAGGAAAGAAAAATACTCCAATAGAACAAAAAGGACAAATATACTTGAGATCATGGATCATTAAAGATGTAAAGAGAAGGGACTATGAAAGAGCACCGATTTATAAGCCGCAAAACCTGCTAAAAATCAGGTTTTTTAAGCAAGGCTGAAAATCGAAGTATTTTTTGCGACCTCCGTAAAAATATAACATTCTTTAAATTATTTTCACTGCTTCACGTAAAATTGTATAAATATAATCTGAAATGTATACTTTTGTAAATTGCTTGCAAGTTGTAAAGCTGACTCGCGTTGTAAAGTGAAGGATATTAAAAATCTGACTGCAATGCATTTAATGATGCCTAATTTTGTTATCATGCGCATAATAATAAACAAATTTGGCATACAATAAGTGCACAAATAGTTGCGTTGCGAGCAGGCAAGCGTACTTACATACATGTAGTCTGTTTCACGTCAGCTTACGCCTTTCCTACTGCTTAAAACAAAAAAATTTGATTGTCTAGAATGTAACCGTGTTTGCCATTTCACTTAAATAGCTTAAAAGTACACGTGCGTGTCTCGTGAGGGGATTCAGGGGGTATGCACCCTTCAGATGGTCAAAGACCCCCGCAGAAACCTAAATACCCCCTCCCCACAATTCGATTTTTTAGAATTTTTTCGCGATTTTTGATGCCACTAGATAGCGCTTGATGAGAAACGTTGAAAAATGGTATTTTTTGCCTAGCCAATATTTAAAGATCATTCACAGACTTTAAAAAAATCATGCTCCCTCCAAAATTTAGGTGCTACCCACCCAACTAAGCTTACAAGATCGCTCTTACTTTACTCCATCTACTTTCTTATTGCTATTGCATAGCTAATTTGCTACTTTGGCTTAATAGTTTATTAAAATCTGTAGGTCGCAGAGCTTACCTAGATTATTGGCGTTGAATAAAGGAAGCCTGACTTTTAATGAATTTTGCGACTTTGGGCATACACATAGGAGCTTAGCAAAGAAAAATGCCCCGATGGAACAAAAAAGACGAATATACCTAGGATTACGGAGTATTAATGATCTAAAAGAATAGGACTAGAAAAAAGCTCCTATGTATATGCCTAGAGTCGCAAAACCTTTTAAAAATTAGGCTTTCTCTGAACAACGCAAAAAAATGAAGCTTATTCTGTGGCTGGCAGATTGGAATAAACCATTGACCCTTAAAAAACGATTGAAAAAGCAGCAAGGTAGCTGAGCAGTAGCTATGGGAAGGTAGACGGAAAATACTAAGAACGAATTTGCAAGCCGATTGAATGAAATAACAAACATCGATGCATTCCAGGCAATCAAAGAAATTGTTGATTTAAAGCAGTTGGAAACGCATAAGCTTATGTGAAACAAAGTACATGTAGGTACGCATGTATGCCAGCAGCGATCGCGTTCTCTAAGCAACTGACGCCAGCTTTGCTTGCTCTAATGCTCATGATAACAAAATAAAACACCATTAAATACAATTGCGGCTGATTTTCTTTAAATCATGATATAGGTACGAAGTAAGTCGGCGTTGCAACGTGCAAGCAATTTACAAAAGTATACATTTCAGATAATATTTATATACTCTTGCGTTGAAAAAGAAAAAGTCTGATTTTTAACAGATGTTGCGATTTTAGGCATATAAATAGTAGCTTTCTCCTTGCCATCTCTTTAAAACCTCAATAATCCTGGATGCGAAGTATATGCGTCTTTTTCGTTTCATCGGGGCATTTATCTTTACTAGTACCCTACTTTTAATTAGCGTTATTTGAGTAAATCAGTCAGTAAACAGCTATGGTAACACGTCACAATAATGACGTCAGTCCAAGAACGCGGAAAACAATATTCTGAACATCAGCATTATCCTTTTTGAAGAAGACAACTTCATCTTATCTAATCAGATCAAAGGTTTTTATCATAAAATTTACACAAATATTGGGTGTAAAGGATACTTACGCATAGATTCGTAATTTTGGCGTTATATGGATCATTTAAAAAACAATTAAGTTTCTGCAATGCTCTGAAACTGAAGTTAGTTTTTAGTGTAAAGCTTGCACAACTACTCTGTGTTCAGAAAACATACAGTCAGATTCGTAATCCTAACCTTGAGGAACATTTTTTAGAAAAATTTACGTATTGCAACGCTCTTAAAGTAAAATAAATTTGTAGTTTAAACTTTACATATTAACATTCCTCAGTGCTACGATCAGCTGAACAATTTTATGAGAGCATCGATCATCGAGGCGGCATTGTAGTTACGGATTGGCGTTAGGGACCCGGCCTGACCACCAGAATCCGGCGAACCACCAAAATCAAAAAGCATTAGGCCTTCAGAATCAAATTTTTTGGTGCTATTCTTGACGATTTCGCCCCATCAGTCCCTCCGGATTTGATTCCTGCCCATGTACGGTCGTCGTAGGCCAATCTGCTAAAGCGAGAAAAACAACATGATCTTTGGATGGATAATGGAGAATGCATGCAACGTACCCACGTAATTTGATGAAGAGGGATGTAGACTGTCGCCATTTTACTACATTATGGAAAAATTCTAGCGCAATAGTAAATTATTTGCCTAAACTTTAAAATCAATTAAATTTTCGGACTCCGCAAATAAGTCAATTAAATTTAAATTTTCCGCTTCGTTTCTCGGATTAATGTTATTCATTATACACTGGTAATTATTGTGAATTTGTGAAAGCTTATCAAAAAAACCTGATTGACACCATTTTCGCCCAATGATCTTTAGCTGTTAAGGTCGATATCTGGCTTAACTCGAAAATCAGAATTGTAAAAATACTTGAGAAAGTTGAAAAGTTGTATATTGTTTACTTTTTCATGAAGAGATTTTGGTCAATGGCTGTTGTCCTCTTGAAGTTTCAATTTTCTGAAAAATCGCATAAAGCACATCAGGGCACCTTCCCGAGAAACCAGAATACCCCCCAGAATTCAGAATACCTTCCCCCCAGAATTCAATTTTTGAAATTTTTGTTGTTGTTTTTTTGCAATTTTTTGATGCCAATGGATAGCGTTTGATGAGAAACGTCGAAAAATGGTGTTTTTTAGCCATACCAACATTTTAAGGCCGTTTTTTGACCTTCAAAAAATCTTGCATCCCCAGAATTTTCTTGCTGCCCACGTATGGCATAAAGTGTTTTTGAACCATTTCTAGTTTTGTCTCAGAAGAATTAAAATTTCGGCGTTTCGTGCCACACACTTATTTTCTTAATTTATTTCGCCCAATTTACTATTTTTTAAAATTTCTTTATAATTTTATGTTTTTGAAAGAACGACTACTATCTGGAACATCTGAAACCTTTTTTTGACATTAACCTATGGTTGTTTGCCAGAACTTCTGTGCTGCACATTACGATTCTATGTGAGACAACTTAATAAAGGCATTGCATTGCCTTTATTCAATTGATCGCCCCATCCGAAGAATTAACTCGTTGTCGCGCCTTGAGCAGATAAAAAGTGTCTATTTAATTAATGCACAGGGGAAGTAATAACTATTTACTCTTTATCTCGAGGATTAAGTGTCGGCTTATTCTGACAGCTAAACCGCGAACTTGTATTAAGCTGGTTGAATGACCCTCATCGTGTCACGAAACGGAAATTCATAATAAATAGCTTAATCAATTTTTATCTTTCGCCAATTTGTACAGTTTGTGGTGTTCCGGTCCTTCGTTTTATCTTGTCTTAGCTGAAGAATCGATGGCATTAATTTTTATCGGATTTGAATTCAGAATACCCGATCGATTTTCGAAGAGTGCAATAAATTTAAAAAATAATTTTTCGAAGCTTTTACGATTAGTTTTCTATATCGTAAATGTAAAGGCATCCGTGAAGAAGGCGTAAAATTCGGAAGTTATTGAACTTACAGAAAGTCGCGTGAAGATCAGGAGGATTAGACTGGAAACCAGAGGTGGACGGCACCAAACTTCTGGGTGGAGGGTGCAAGATTTTTTTCAAAAGTCAAAAAACGACCATAGAAATTGTGGTATGGAGTAAAAAACACAATTTCCCAACGTTTCTCATCGAGCACTTCAATTGGCATCAAAAATTTGCGAAAAAAATAGAAAAATTTCAAAAAATGAATTCTGTGGGGAATTTTGGTTTTGGGAGTGCCTAGCCCCAAACCCTCCCACGCCCGGGTATGCTGGAAACATAAACGAAAAAAATTTTGAAGGCCTCAGAAATTTATTTTTAAAATTCTTCAAGGTTTACTTCGCGATTATTTCTGCTAGTGAATAATTTTCTATAAGAGACTTTTAAATGATTTTATCTTGCTCCTTCATTATGTTTTGACCACTTTTTGACCTTTGAGCATTCTAGAACGCTACAACCCAGAACTTAGACGCGGCTCATTATATAATCGCACTAATTTCTATATATTTCCTGAAAGCTTCAGATAATTCATTGACCTTGAAAAATCTTCGAGAGTCATTAAAAATGATCTCTCCGAAAATTTTCGAAAAACTCAATATCAATACGATTTCAATTTTTTTTATTCCTTAGCCACATTTGCATCAAAGACAAAACCCAACAAAACATTTGAGCAAGCTTTTTATCGTGCCACTGAAGCGTACAAAAATGATTTCTTTGAAGGTGGAAATTTTAACCTCAATAAATATACCTATACCTTGGAGTTTGTGAATGCATATGATGCATATTTTATTGCCGTAGCTTACGAGCTATTTACTCTTATTTTTTCACCGGTTAGCTAATATGCTTTGATTGTCTAACATAAGAGACCGTGCAATGAAAACAAAAGACTGGCATTTTTAGAACGGATTCTCGAATAATTATATCTTGACTGTATTGAAAAAAGTTTTGCTGTCGCATTTTTCTTCGAAACCTAAGTTAGTAATGCTAATCCTTGCTCCTATGTTTACTAGCTTATGCATTGGAATTTCCTTGATCTAGGCCTTACTTATTAATTGTTTTGAGTTGCGTTGTAAGAGAATATTACATTACTCTTATGTAGAGAATTGTTGATTTGTTCGACGTGATATCAGTTTATAACCATCTAGATTCGTGTGATTTTAAAATTTTATATTGAATGAAAGATTTTAAATTACCAATTCCATTTAACTAAGCGAAAAACTGACCATATACGTAGTTATTCAGCGCGCTCATAAAATTCTGATTTCCACTCGATATTAATAGTAATTGATCGTGATAGCCCGAACTCTAAGCCAGTAAGTAATTTCTCAATTAAGAGGACTAAGCGTCTCCAGCTTAGTTTTATCAGTCCAGTTTTACAATTTCTGATTAATTTTGATACTCGTACTCACATTTTTATTCAATTCAGCGTTTAAACCAATCTTGAGCGATGTCAGAAGTAAAATGAAAAACTTTATAAACTTAAAATTCATTGATTTGTCAGAAATACAGCATTTTTCAAGATCGTGGAATTCTACAGGATAGCATGATTTTCATTTTTTTGCGATCGTTTGAATGCTTAAGAGGTGAACTGCTTGCTGCGTTTCATGTCGGATTGGTGAAAAATTGATTAAGGGTTATTTACGACAAAATTTGCATAATTTTTGTGGCATACTGCAGAAAATTATTTTTGTCCTTAAAGGTGAACTTACTAAGGGAACTTACAGCAAGCTGTATCAAAATGCAATCTATCTCTATTGTTGCCTAATGGCAACAACAGTAATTTTTGTAGAATGAACCTTTTGAAATCCAGAATATACTTGACTCAAAATTGTAAATAACCTACATCATAGTACGAATTATGAGATAAAATTTATGCAGCTACAATAATTAAGGAAAATATTTACAGTTTACACTTGCAGAGACCTAATTTATGGGGTTCAAAAATAATCAAGATACAGAAAGTACAAAAAAAGGATTTTAGTGTTAAAAAACAATTTTTCGACATTTCTCATGACTCCGTTCATTAACATCCATTTCTGCCTTAAATTGAATCAAAGACAGCTTCATATAAAAAAATTGGAGGCAAACTTTTTGCAAAAAGACAAGCTTCATAACCTTAAAATTCTTTGAGATACGAAAGATTTAAAAAATATCACACACACAAATGGTCGCGCAAATAAACTTTAAAACTGTTTTCTGAAAAAAAAATCAAAAAACGGATATAGTTACTTTTGTCCAGTATGCATAGAAATGGACAGCGAAGCTGGACTGAGTGGACCAAGTAAGAGAGCCTTCTACAGCCATTAACGAACTCTTAAACCGTTACGAATGATAAAATATTGTAGTGCAAAACTGTGACAATCCACAACTTTTAATCAATTGTAAGCGCTTTTGGACAAATTTTAGGATTTTAATAAGTTTTCGACCCCTATTTCTGCTTACATTCTTCAAAACTTTCTTATTTTAACATTCTGGGGTCCTATAAACGATCATACTTGCATACTGAGCGCTCATGTGTGTTTCCAGTGCATACCTCATTGCCTTACTGATTAGCTATTGTAGGACATGCTTCATCGCACATGTAAAGAGAAGCAAGCTTTGTCTTCTAAGCTCTGTCATACGTATTCCTCGTTCACTATCCTCAAAAGAATGAAGAATTAAGAACCAATAATTTGCGAATAGGAAAAAGTGCCAATCTATGTATTGGATTTGAGTATGATAAAATTTTCATGGCTTATAATTTGAGCAATATTCGAGAACACCCGCTATGTTCTTTTTCTTTTACAATCAATGAAAAGAAATTTCCTTTACCATCAATCTGAATCAAAACCTTCGTCTATTCTCTCCAACAACCTTGGGTTCATATCAAAAATTTTTTCGATGGCATTCAGCAGACGGATAAGAATGGAAGGGATGCCGGATGATTGTGAATCAATGCGACTGCTCTTACAAAATACAATTTGCAAGTATTATAGTATAAACGCAAAACTGACAAAGTGCCATAAGAAAATCGTATCCAACGGCGTAGGATTCACATCAGAGGTGAACCGCTTGTGTCTAGAATGGTCGAATTCGGAAAACGGATTTCAGCTGCCCGATCAAGTGATTGTGAAGATGCCCAGGAGTAGCTGCCTTCAGAAAATAGTCAAATATATGTCACTAAACTCGAAAAACATAGACGTCGACGAATCCTATTGCGAAGAAATGGGGCAAGTGCTTCACGTCAATGAATGCCATGCTTACGAAATACTGACAATGACTCAGCCGGCGCCAGTTCCCTTGCCCTTGGTTTACTGCTGCTCGATCGCTGACCCAGCCATTCTAGTTTTAGAAGATATGGGCCGTGTTGCGGATATTGTGCCAGAAATTTCGACAGGTCTAACATTGGGCCAGTGGGAAGCTGTCACTGACTGTTTAGCCGATTTGCACGCATGGTCTCTGACAACTGATCTGCAATGGCGTGACTGGGTTGGTGGCGCGGATGTAGCAGCCAGGTTGTTCAGAAGCTGGGTAGACATGGTCGATGGAATACTGAACCACATAGTAGCCGTTTATGACATTTTTAGCAGTGTCGATGCGAAGCTTTACAGCAAGGTATGCATGTGAATAAATTATTGCATTATACATGCATATTACATTGTTTTATATTCATATTATATTTCAACAACGAAGGTTTGGCGCAAAAATGCTAGAGAAACGCTGAACAGTCTGGTTAGCATTTTAGGTAAATAAGTGCATGTTTATCTCAAAAACATGTAAATTTTTTATTAGCGAGATTGATTTTTCTGGCTGATTTCATATAAAAGATTATTTTTATTGCCTCAAACCAAGGCCTGTTTTTGGTTGAAAGCCCCATCTATTAGGGACAAATGCAAATAAGTATTACGTATTTATCTCGAATAAGAGCAATGACTAATCTGAGCACTTACAGAGTTGCGTCTTTTTGCCATCTGCATTGTCTTAATCATTCTGGAGCTACAACTGTTTAAAAAGTCAACAACTTTGAGCAATTTTTGTAAGCAGTGCCTTAATTTCTTTATATTTAGCTAAAAAGCGGCACAAACGCCGAAAAATTGCTCAAATTCAAACCTCAAGACTTTTAGAGAATTGAAATCTAATTTATTTCCTGTGCTTGTGCATCTGGAGCAGAGCAAAGTGAAAGCATTTGATTTGAGAAGCGGTAAAAATTTTTAGAATTGAATTCAAAGTCATTGTAAAGTACTTATGTATCAATCTCTTCCCTAGGCCATTAGGAGTTCACGGGCAATTAGCTGTTCATCTATCCGTGTTTACCGAATACGTATAATGCGTAGTGACTTTTGGCTCAAGCATGTCGATTCCCTATGCTTTGACATATCCACAAAATCGAAATTTCATTAAAAAACATGTTCTTGTTTTGTAGCAAGTGATATATATTTATAAGACCTGACGAAAATCTAGCATTATCCGGATAAATTAAACAAATAACATCAAAATAAACTGAACAAAATGAGGTATTTAATGCATATTTAGACTAGCAAAGAAAATGCACCGATGGAAGAAAAAAGTCGAATATATTTGGGATTACGGCTTATTAGGGATGTAAAAGGAGGAGACTAGGAAAAAGCTACCTTTGTACATATATTCTTAAAGTCACCGAATCTTTTATAAAATCAGACTTTCTTCAAGCAACGCAGAAAATCGACGTATATTCTGTAGTCTGCAGCTTGAAATAAACTATTGAATGAAAAAATGATCGGAAAAGTACTAAGTTATGGGATAGTAGATGGAGCAAACTAGGAACGACTTTGTAAGCCAATTGAAGGACATAGCAAACATCATGCATTCAAGACAATCAAAGGAATTGTTGGTTCAAAGTAGTAAGAGACGCGCAAGTTTGCATGAAACAGACTAAATGTAGGTACGCTCGCATGCCTGCAATGATTTGAAGCACTAAACAATTGACGCCAGGTTTGCTTGCTATCATTCTCATAATTTGAAATTAAACACCTTAAAAAAACAATTGCACTTACGACATGAAGCAAGTCAGCGTCGCAACATGCGAGCGGTTTACAAAAAGTATACACTTTAAATTATGTTTATACATTTTTAAGTGAAGCATTTAAAATTATTGACAGAAGGTCACGTTTTTTCAGGGGCAGCAGAATATACTTCGATTTTTCTTTGCGTTGCTACAGGAAAGCCTTATTTTTAGAAGATTTGGCGACATTAGGCAAATACATTGGTAGCTTTTTTTAGTCTCATCCTTTTACATCCTTAACCTTAATCCCAGGTTAATTTGTCTTTTTTTGCTCCATCTAAGCATTTTTCTTTGCTAGTATCCTACTTTATTTAGCACGATTTGAGTAAATCAGTCAGTAAAAACATACGATAAAATGCCACATTAATGGCAGTAGCGCGGAAAATAATACTGTTCTGAACATCAGCATTATCTTTTTCGAAATAAGACACCCTTACCTTACCTCATTTTAACAGATCAAATGCTTTCAGCTTTAACTGTATACAACTACTAAGTGTAAAGATCACTTACCCTCAGATTCGCAATCCTGACGTTACATAAAACATTCTGAAAAAATTGAGCTTCTGCAACGCTCTGGAACTAAAGTTAATTTTCAACATACTCGTAAACCTAATACAACTACTAGGTGTAAAGAAAACATACAACTAGATTCGTAATCCTGACCGTAAGGGATATGTTTTCGAAAAAATTTATGTTTTGCAACTCTCTAACAGTAAAATAAATTTGTAGTGTAAATTTAACACATTGAAAATAAATAAATAGAGTAAACTTTACACAACTACGGGGTGTAGTATACCTAACACTCAGATTCGTAATTATAATGTTACATATAACATTTCAAAAAAATTAAGCTTCCACATGCTTCTGAAACTTAAGTTAATTTTACGTGTAAACATTATACAACAACCGAGTGTAAACAAGATTTTAGTCGGAATCGTGATTCTTATAATACTCTGATATTACAATTAACAGTCTCCACAAAGACCTGAAGAGCAATTAATATCAGATGTACACCAGCTTACATTACTGTTTAGTGTAAACAAGCACACCCAAGTGGCTTGGGCATGTTTGTAGCCTTAAAATCGTAGTGCGTTCGTGTGTGGAAAACTTCTATTGGGCAAAATATTTGAGCTATTGCCATTGCTAAGCCACATTACTATAGCAAAATTTCAAAGCGCTTTTGTAGCCTGATTCTTGCTGAAAGATTTATAAGAAAACCGTAAAGTTTTTGGCGCCTAATGTCACAAGCCTGATTTTGAAGTTCACACCTCAATAAGTGACTCGATATTTAGTTTTTAAAACGCGGTTCGCTGCGACCTGTAGCCCTTAGAACGTGCTTTATTTTTATTCTACATCCAACTTATTCTAACGTATAACCTGAGAAGTTTGCGTAGATAATTTAGGCAAGACCTGCTTTTTACACTATTCACAAGGGTGCAAAGTTAAAGCCCTAGATTAACGCCATATTTAGGTGTAAAAACGTTTGCTGGTAAACCGAAAGTAGGCCCTTAGGCCATGAGTACCTTTTTATCATGAAAAAGTTTCATGGGACTCATAAACGGACATGTTGGCATATATCCAGAAGCCAAAAACGCAACCAGAATCTGTCTTTCAATGCGGAGTTAGACCCAGGGGTTCAAAGTTTACAAT
>JAVLUZ010000154.1:39576850-39671850 GCA_036768485.1 Mermis nigrescens | reverse complement strand
AAGTTAGTCTGTCTGAAAAGCCATTGGTAGATCGTACTCCAGTTTTATTTATGCATGTACGTACTAGCTAAGGGTTTGTGCCAAACAGCACTGGGCATTTAAAAATAATGATTGAATTCGAAGAAATATTAGATCTTGAAAACTAAACTCAGATTCTGGATGTCTAGCGACCAAAATTTTGGACCATGGCAATCATGCAAAAATATAAGATCTTCGAATTTTTCCCGTTGCTTAGCGGAAGTCTGTGTAGTCTGTTCTTAACAAACTTTGGCATATATTTTGAGAATTTTTATTAACGTTAAGGCAAAAGGCTAAGATAGCTACTCGTATATGTACATCAGATCACTAAAAATGCGTCAACTTTTTATCAATGAAAGTTTTTAAAGGTTATACTCACACTTCATTTACTTCTATTCGCTTTTTTCCGTCAGAGGATTCTTCCTCTCTAGCACTCTGCTTTTTATTAGCTGCTCAAAAACGAAATAGACATATTTCAAGGCTGTGTTTCTGAATAAAGATGGCGTCTGAAGGACAACAAGATTTTCTTAAACTTTGTGTCCTCGTTCTCTAATAGCTTAAATAAATTTGGAGAAGATTTAGTTGAATTGAATAAAAAAATTACTTTAATATTTATAAAAACTTTAAGTTAATACATTTAAAAAAGTCGCTCAGATACAGTTTGTATCTCAAATTTTACAGAACAACTGAGTGGAAGTCTTCAGAAAATGATACAGCTAGGCAGTCATTGCACGTTGATGTGTTGTAGTGCACCACATGTTTCATTTACTTCTGAAAATCTGCATACATATGTACGCAAATAAAGGTCTGATTGCATAATCTGGCTTATAATCTAAAAAATTTCAAAAAAGATTGGACTGACGAACGTTCGAACAGTCAACCTTGGGCTAACAGTTCTACATAATTGTAATAAAGCAAGCAGGCCTGTAGCCAGAGGGTTGCAGAGCAGATGGTGGGGCCGCACCTCCGCCCGCTTCTGCTTGTTAAACTTATAAAAATGGCGCCAAAAACAAAAGAACTTCAAAATTTATGCAAAAACGCTAGAAATATTTTGAGATCATATTATCTCTGGAAAACATAGCTGCTTAAAGCTATTTTCATTCGTTTTTAAAGCTGAACAACTTAACGTTTAATATTTTAGTGGTTACACAGTGCTCGTATGCATAGGTGAGCAGCATAAAAATTCCGGAAGGGGGTGGTACAAGATTTTTCAAAGATCAAAAAATGGTCTTTAAAATGATGGTATGGTGAAACAACATCATTTTTCAACATTTTGCATCGAGCACTATTCATTGGCATCAAAAAATTGCGAAAAAAACAACAAAAAAATCAAAAACTGAATTTTGGTGGTGGTATTTTGGTTTTTGAAGGGGAGGGGGTTTTCGGCCTTCTGGTTGGTGCATACTATACCTGGGCGTGAGGGGGAGATTTGGGGGTATGCAACCCCAAAAATTAGAGTACCCCTTATTCCCAGAAAACCTGAATATTCAATTTTTTAAATTTTTTTTTGTTTTTTTTTGCGATTTTTCGATGCCAATGGATAGTGCTTGATGAGAAACGTTGAAAATGGTGTTTTTCGCCATACTACCATTTCAAGGCCATTTTAGAAAAGTCAGAATATTTCTGCCTGATAATAGATGCACAGCATGGCCGATCTGGAGCGTCAAGCGGTCAATAGGGGTCACAAATTGATCATTTTTAGGCAAAAATGACCGTAAAAACTATTATATAGCTCTAAAATGACCTTAAAACGGCGTTATTGCGCAGTTTTTGATCGATTCGAGGCACTTTTGAAGAAAAAATTCAATTTTTACCCATTTGGCCCTCGTTTTCACGACAAATTTTTCCATTCACCTCCCTTCCTTCATTCACCACGTGCATGTCTGTCTAGTTCTGATATTATGAAATGAGAGTTATGGTTCAAAATTAATGAGCGCGAAATTCACATAACCGTAAAGTGCAACAAAGTCTAAAGTCCGACATGTATTGCTTACTTAAAGCGAATGTTTTTTAAAGAAAAATTCCCCGTACATATCTTTCTAGCATTTAACTTAATTTGCAGCGTAATCATTTTAACAACATATAGGCATAAAGAAAACTCTGAGTCAGACTGATAATTTTGATGTTACAAGTACACTTTAAGGCCGAGGGTTACGATAGTTATAGGACTTTTCGAACAATTTCCGTTTATTGAGAGACGGAATAAAGATACAGTTATCAGATTTCAGGTATGAATGTAAAAAAAGTAATTTTATCAAAAATCAATTATTTTGCAGATGTAAAGACAAAAAATCATAAGCTAGTTGTATGAAAAGTTTCGCTACTGTAGCTATTATGGATCGGCTAAAAAACGATGGCGGGGAAATTGTTCAATAGGCCTAGTTATACGGGTGTCCTATATATCTGTCCTCTATGATGTTTTGCTATAACTCGCTGAATTTCTATTAATCTTGCTGAAATTTCACCACAAGATAGTCAGTTCACCAAGATTATGACCCGAGGATTTGGTTGTCTTAAAACCATTTTTTTAGTCACAGTAGCACTTTGTGTAAAAGTTAGTTTTTTGTTGTAATGCAAGACAAAACAAAATATTTAATTTTCATACAACAGAATATAAACCAGAATAAAATGAACTAGTTCAAAGCGAATGCTAAAGCATTCATAAGAAATAAACGGAAATTAAACGTTGCACCAAATTTCATTAACATTTCAAAATTTTCTGGCTTATGCCACCTCAACGTGTGCCCCACTAAAGCGACTCACTTAAGCGTTGCGCCTAACGGTCGTGTACGTGCGTATGGGAATTGAGCACAAGAATGTACATCTGGGGCAATCAATCGGTTTTTTTCATCTGTTTAAAAAAAACCCCAAACTGATTTTTTTCCCAAAAAATTTTTTCAGTGTATAGTTTACAAACATAAGTTTCGCACATACAAACGTACTACAATCAAAGGGCTACAAACTGGCTCAAACCGAATTTATTTACACTCAATGTGGCGTTAGGTTCAGATTTTTAAAGTTTACAATGTGGTGGACAGTGAAAAATACGTGTTTGTGCATATTTTTGTTCGCCACTTTCTCTGTTCAGAAGTCGGGAGAGGTCGAATAGGATAAAAAATAAAGTACTTTTTAAGGGGTGGCGAACAAAAATGTGGACAAACACGTATTTTTCACTGTCCATTACATTGTAAACTTTAAAAATCTTTTACGAACGCCCCATTGAGTGTAAATAAATTCGGTTTAGGCCAGTTTGTAGCCTTTTGATTGTAGTACGTTTGTATGTGCAAAACTTATTTTTCGCAAAATATTTGATATGATTTACCAATTAAATACGAAAAAACCTGTTTTTTAGCCCATTTTACACCTCAGATTTCGAACTTTACACCCCCATAAACAACTCAATATTACGTTTTTTTGAACGCGGTTTGCTTTGACGTGTATCCCTTAAAAGTTACTTTATTTTTGTGTATTTAAATTATCTTAACTCAACTCAAAAAAATTGGCAGAGAAATCTTCGACAAAATCTGTTTTTTTACTCATCCACTAGAGTGTAAAGTTTAAACCCCTGGTACTGTGTATTGATTGTAGAAAAGTTTGAAGTTCAGATTCGTTATTCTGACTCACAGAGAACATTTAAAAAATTCATCATCCACGACGCTCTGGGCGGAAAAATTTTTCAGTGTAAAGTTTACACCTGCACTAATAACGCAATATTGATTGTAAGGAAACAAAATAAATTTTGACGTGTAGCGCTTAAGACGAGGCAGAGTTTGATGGTAGTTACCACGTTCTTTCTACTTAGCGGAGAATATGGCAGGGAAAAATATTTTTTTGTCGCAGACTCTTTACAATAAACCGCCTCTAAATTCGAACGTATTACTTTTTAAAAAAATTAAAAAAAGTCCCCCTAGATTTTTTATCCGTCTACCTTTTGAAACCAATCAGACTGCATATAAGTTAAAAATGAGTTAGATATGCTTGGCCACACGAAAACTGTAAAAACCCTCTAGTTTACACTCCTGTGCAACAACCAATGAGTGTAAAGAAATTTTAAGACCAGATTCGTAACCTACTAATTAGAGAAAACATTTTTTAAAATAAATTGGCCTCCGCAAATTATTTGAAGTTTTTGTGTAAACTTTACACACTCACGACGCGCTCGGTATTGAGTGTAAAAAAGAAAAATTGAGGTACTAAGTTTTTTTATTATCTACCTTTTAAAAAAACCGCACGTCTCAGATGTGTGCCGTTATAGCTGTGAGGGGGGGGGCATATGTTGGGGGTACTTAAGTATATTATAGATACGCGCTAACGCGCTACCTATGATAGAAATGCTATACATGGTTCATCGACCATTGCTTAGTATATACGATAGATAGAAAGGAATTAAAACCCACTTTAAAATAAAATAAGATGTCCTTCAATCTGGATCAGCATCTAAACGATGTGACGATAAATGTAAAATATGTTCGAAATAATTTGAGCGCGTAAATTTGTTTTGATAAATAGCATGGGCACTGATATTTTCTGCTTGTTCGATACTTGAAACTGCATTGATTCACGCATCAACTTGATGAATTCAAAAGAAGTACGGCAGGTAATTCAATGACGATGGCAATCCATAATTTAATTCTGCAGCAGGGTTAAAAATCTCTGGTTAAACCGACTCTCGTTAACCCATCGTTTTCTAAACCCGTTTCCCGTCATACCAAAAAATTTTAATCCTAGATTTTTGCAGGATTTTACTCGATTTTAACCTGTAATCTATTTCACATGAATTTAGGTATAAATTTTAAAGAATTTCCATCAACAGCCAAAAGATCACGGTAATAGTATATCAGATCAATGTAAATAATAGCAATGTGTCAGCTTATTGTCGGATATATGTAGCTTTAAAAATTATGCCCAAACTTGTGTGGTCACTGAGGCATTAGGAAAACGGCGTAAAAGTGTAAAACGTTATTCGCCAATTGGCTGAATTAATGACTCTTTAGAATCACCTTACTGTGAAAAAGCTTCAAGAATTTTGAGACTAATCTAAATCATAAAATCTGACACAGAAATTTCGCACTCTCATTACTAGCAAGATATTGAGTGTAAACGAAAAATTGCCAATAATAATTTTTGAGAGAAAAAGGAAAGCCCGGATTTATCCAAACGTGTGAAGACTATCTAGAACGTTTATTTGCTTTGTTCAATTTATTTTGTCATAAAACAAAAGGTACATGACATAGGTAAAATATAAGAACAATAGACAGCTTCGGAATATAATGAGTTGCGCCGTTTAACATAAAGGGATAGAAAAAATCATGAGGTAAACGCCAATCAATCGATGGTATCTCAGCCACGACCGCCTGAGCTTCCTCTGCGACTCTTATAAACTGAACCGAACTGGTCAGCAGTAACTCATCAGCTCTCGAGCAGTCTTTGTTAGGGCACTAAGCGAAACTAGTGAATTCTTATACGAGTGTACATTTACATACAAGTACAGGGCCGTATTAAGGGGTACGGGGGAAGGGGTGGCCGCCCCCCTGCCCCCTTCCCCTTGGCCAGAAAATAATTTTGAAAGGTAAAACGAACAGAAACATGCAAAAATTGCACGTGTCTGTCGTCAATCTTCAAATTTTTGGCTAAAAAACGACACTTATAGCGTTTTGAGTAAGAAATAAAATTTTCTGGAAAAGTTCGAATTGGATTATTTTAATGGATAGAGCATGTCGAAAAACGTCGAAAACCGCGGTTTTTAAGCGCTACACAGACGAAGTTTCCGAGATATGGACCAATTAAGGTTGGGTCCGCCCAACACATGGGCGAGGAGGGTCTTGGGGGATATACACCCCTAGAAGCTGAAAAGCCCCGCAGATTACTGTTGACCATGACTGGGCGTAGGGGTATGCACCCCTCAGAAACCGAAATACCCCCCTCCCCAGAATTTAATTTTTGAATATTTTTTTGTTTCTTTTTTTTGAATTTTTTGATGCCAATGGATAGTGCTCTATGAGAAACGTTGAAAAATGGTGTTTTTTCGCCATACCACCATTTTTAAGACAATTTTTTTTACCTTTGGAAGATCTCGCACTGCTTAAAATTTTGGTGCCGCCCACCTATGCTGTAGACCCCAGAATTCTATTTTTAATAATATTTTCGGCTATTTTACCCATCTCTCCAGAATTTTCCTGCTGCCCGTGTATGGCGATTCCCCTGGCCAAATCTTGTATACGGTCCTGTACAAGTACATAGATGTCAGCATGGCTAAGCCGGTGGGACAGCTAGGAGTTCAACCGGGAAGCTTTTCTGATCAAAAATGGTCACAAAAACGAGAACCTTCTCGCATGGGTGCTAACATAGCGTAAACATTACTTTGATAAATAGATTATAGACCACTTAAAGCAATTTTGCAGAAAATTTTAGATATTTATTAATTTTTGATTTTTATATGCTCTATATTACCAAAAATATTACTGATTTTTCCGCTGTGACCCGAGTTCCGTTCTCACTTACGTGCATATCCGGCTGTATGGCCTATAAGATCTAAAGTCTCAATTATCGAAACATTAAATCGGATAAGGCCAAAAGAATTGGAGTAAAAAGAATCAAAATAGAAGAAAAACGGAAAACGCTGACAATGAAACTTGGACCAATCGATTTTAAGTGTGTGAAAACATATTTTTCGGCTTCTTGTATATCTTGATGTATGCGGAAATTGTTGCCAAAAATTGTTGCCAGATAATCATTATTAAATTTGAGAGCAATTAACAGGTACTGAATAAATGCAGAATGATACAATGAAATTCCACTCGGGATTATCGATTCAGTAAGGGCTTCCAAAACACATGGTAAAGGCGTCCATGTTTCCAGTAAATTATCGAAAAATAAATACCCAAGCACGTCCTCAGCTCCTACTTACCCGGCACTGTCTGAATTGTTACTTACATGGAAAACTGCATAGAAGTAATTTTTAGAAAATAATTCTTAGAATAATAATAGTGCACTTCAATATACTTGACCGAAATGTGGAAAAGTCGGTTTAGAAAAGCTAAAATTGGCTGAATTTTTCGGTATATTTTCTCAATCGTATGTGGAATTGGCCTTGCATGAAACTATCTTTGCTAAAGGGCAGTAATCAGACATCTTCATTGAAGACATGCAATAATGTGTGGATGCATTTGACGTTTTGGAGTATGAAAACCGACCTGACATCATTTTTAGAAATAATTTATTTGTTCGTAAATTTTTAGTGCAGTTGGAGGACGAGCTTCGATAAAAAAGGTCAAAAACAATTTGTAGCAAACCCCATTAGTTTTAGGCTTTTTACGACCTTCAATTTTTTTTTGACATATTATTTTAGCCTAGCCTAAGTATTAGGTGGAGAATTAAAGAAGGGGCGATCGCTTCTATCAGCCCAAAATATTTAGCGAGATTAGGAATGCATGTATTTTACTTTGCGTGGATTTCGTCCGGTCAACGACCACTTTCTCAAATTTTTTGAGCGCTTAGCGTGGTTTTAGCAATAAAGAAATGAGACATTTTTTTAATAAAATTCCTCGAAATTAGGAAAACTTTTGCATTACAAATCATCTTGACAAAAATAGACAACACTTGGTGAAGAAATGCTACTCCGTATGTGGACACAGCGGGTTTTAGACTGGGGACATTACCTTGCCTTAGTTTTGAAAAACTGGTGACTGTCAGGTAATTTAGATGAACATAATTTCCTACAGTGAACATTTTCAAATAATAGTGGAAAAATACAGCTCGGTTCAAGAAAAAGTTGAGTCACCTGTCAGTTTGTTTCAAAAGTACTAATTTTATCATTAAACAGTATTAATGTTTCTATAGTAAAACATTGTCTAAAATGTGCACTTTTTCGGAAAAAATACATTTTATATAATTAATACATCTGTCATTTGGCCTCAGGGATGACATTTTTAGTTTGCTCAAGTTTACAAGAGTCTGTTATGACGCACCTACGTACATATGCTAACAATGTGACTGCTCTTGAATTTCACCCCTCTGGTCATTTGAATGCGCACTCTATGCTATTCACTGGCATTACCTCTTCGTAAAGGTTCTGAACGTCGTGATATTTAAGTTTAGCACCGAGTATTTTTAATTGAGGATCCAAAGCTGATCCCGATGGAGAGTAGATAATTTTTATGTCAAATCCAAGCACCATATTCGTGCACGTGTGTTCATGGACCAACATACTCTGAAATTACCCAGATGAATGCATTCCGTTATCGAGCATTGATAAATTTTTTAAATAAAAAGTCTGTAGGAACCTTGACAGCCTTTTTTTAGTTTGACCTCTGTCAAAATAAAAAGGTAGAATTAATTAGTGTAGAATGTTTCAGAAACTGTCAATTTGAATTGCAGAAGAACCCTTTTGAAAAAATGTCATGAAAAACGAAGTCGACGAGAAAAAATCAGATTAGAAGCGATTCAGCCTGTAAAATTAACGTCTTACAGTCTAATACAACTGAATACAAGCATTAATCATTCTTATACAAGAAAGTCTACTAAAATTTACAAAGTCTACTCGTCTAGGGACAAGCCATAACTTTACTTAGGAAAACGTCAAAGAAGATTCAAGTTCGATCAAAGATTAGCAAAAGAGTCAGGCAATTTATCAAAATGCAATTTAATATAAGCTGTAAAAATTTATTTCGGAATCTCTAAATACACAAAGCAGGAAAAATATGAAAATAAAAACACTAAAATATTCTTTAATGAATGCCCTACGGCGAGGTTTTAGATTGTGTCAAGGGTGGCCGTCCGTTTAGGATGTCTTACCGACAAACGTGGCCGTACATCCAGCGCCGCCGTCCGTCCAGGATGGCCACCATACGTGGGCAGCAAGAAAATTCTGGGGGGGGTGCAAGATTTTTTAAAGGTCAAAAAAATGGATTTAAAAGTAATGGTATGGCGAAAAAATAGCATCTTTAGACGTTTCTCATCAATCACTATCCATTGGCATCCAAAAATTGGCGAAAAAAACGAAAAAAATTTTTAAAAATTTAATCCTGGGGGCAGGGTATTTTTGATTTCTAGGGAGGGTGGTATTTTGGTTTCTCGGGGGAAGTGCATACCCTCAACCCCCACGCCCAGGTGTGATGGTCACCCGTCCAGCTTGGCCGTCCATAAGACTTCGTCTAAATCCTCTAAAATGTAATTTTACGCCCTTCGTTAAAAAGAGACGCATTGCAATTTCATTTTTGACAATCAATGCATTGTATTTCGGTCATAATTTCAGAAGTTTAGGTGTGTCAATGTGAAGAAAGAGCAATAATAGATGAGAAAATAAAGCATAAGCATTTCAAATTAAATTGATTATAATTATGAATTGAAGTTCGAAAAATTTATGATTTTTTTAACATCATGTTGCGTGCGGGAAAAGGGAACTAGTTTATCCAAAGTTTCGAAGTACGAGTATTTTTTGCAAGGGCCCAAGCGTAATTGAATGACCTCTTGAATAAGCATTAGCATACTTTTGAGCTAATAGGCCGTACATTTTCGGGCGCTTCGCACCGCATTTATTGTTTAAGTATAATTTTCGTCTTCCAAACAAGCCACATCGGGCAAACATAAAAAATGTGTCTAAATTTTCTGACGTTCCACGCAGCCATATTCATTATCCACAATTATTTTCCTTGCAGTGTGCCAGAATTGAAATTTCGCTATTTTATTTATTATTCAGCGGGTTCTGGACCAGACATGCGCGTAGGGGGACCCTCCATAATGAAAAAATGGAAAATTCTGTGGTGAAAATGAGGCCCAATGAAAGCCAAAAACAATTGAAAATTAAAGACTTTTGCAAAAGTGCTTCAAATTGACCAGAAGCTGTGTAATAATGTAATTTTAACGCTATATTAGCGCTTATACCAGTTTTTGAGGTAATTCAGTCCAAAAAAAGCTCAATTTTTGACCCCTTTCCTCCCCATACCGGATGACCCCCTCCCCAGATCGGCCGGACAGTTTGAGGTACCTTAGAGTGTCCGGGTCTGCCTTAAAGTGTCCCGCTACTGCGTTTGTATTGGTGTAATGGTTCGCATAATACGCCCACGCATTCTCATAAATTTCAATTGGCTACAAACTGGAATGGAAAATACAATTATGTTTGCAACGTCAGTGACGTCATTTAACAAGATTGGCGATCGAGTCGATTATAGAAATGCTTAAATGCTTTTTCCCTCGTTTTGCTGCTCAATTAATTAATTTTAGCCAATTAATTAACTCTTTATTAATTACGCTCGTAATTAATCAGAATGAGTTAATTATTAATTAATTAAACTTGTAAGTTATTCTTACTAATTAACTAATCCTGTAATAAATTAAAGCTGATTAAATAATTATGTAAATAAACTCTAAGTTAATTAAACTATTTTAATTGATTAACTAATCATAATGATTCGATTAATCAATTAGCTTGAAATTGTACTTCTAAAATTAGTCACTTGATTCTTGATTGATTAATTAATCATTAATTAATTTTTTAATTAATTAACTCATAACTAATTAACTCTCAATTTATTGATTCAACCATAAATTAATTACCTTCTTACCTTTAATTAATAGATGATAATAAGATAAAACAACAAAGTATTTTGACGTTTCTCATCAAGTTTTACTACTCAACATCAAAAATTGCATGAAAAATAAAAGAGATTTAAGAATTCAACTTAAGGTATCTGTGAGGGTGTCCATTCCATCTCCCCATGTCCTCCTGCCATTCTCATTCGATCATCTTCTAGATTTCTCCTATGTATTTATGAACTTTACTATAGCCTGGACACATTAAGATGAATTTGGACACTTTGAGGTAACTGAAAGTGTCCTGCCGGGCACTTTAAGGTGTGACACCGGCTTAGAAATGTGGAAGTGCAATTTATAGCGAACGATAGTTTTCGAAGTAAAGTCGCTGCATTTTAAATTGTGCTTAAACATCGTCTATCTGCTATCATTACCGAAATTTTCTTCCAGCTTTTCGGGCTATTGCGCCTCTGGTACGGACGCAGCTGGTTTGGTCGTAGATCTGATTACACTTTCTTCATTTTCTCCCCGAAAAACATATTGCGTAGGCGGTGTGAATGGTTGTGCAGCAAGAAGTGGTTCGATTTTATCATTCTTGCTTTTATTGGCCTCAATTGCCTGACACTTGCCTTGGAAAGGCCTGATATCAAGCCACTATCGCAAGTTTGCAAAGCTTATTATTCATTTTCATTCAAAACTTATCAGTATGTTTAGGTTGTAGTTTTAAATTAGAGATTTGAATCATGTATCCTGGCACAACGATATTTTTTAAAATGATACTTGACCATCGTATTGCATATTTTGAAATTCTTCAGTCTCTTCCCGCCATGTATTCTTGTTTATAAAGTTAATCAAATTTTTTGCATCTAGAAGCCTCCATTTACAAAGTATATGTCTTTTTTTATAATCAAGACTTTATGGATCATGTAGAGATATACTAGCAAAGAAAAATGCTCCGATAGAACAAAAAGGACAAATATACTTGGAATAGTGGATTTAAAGATATAAAAAAGGGAAAAAGGTAAAAGTCACCTATGCGCGCGAAAAATCATCAGAACCTGCTAAAAGTCAGATTTCTCTAAGCAACACAAAAATCGAAGTATTTTCTGCGGCCGACAGAAGAAGGTACTTGTGGCCCCAGCTTAGGAAATAAATAACTCAACACTTTATTCTTTAGAAGAACTGATAAATCTGAATGAAAGAAAACGACAAATAATTTTGTTTACTAACCTTAACTGAATGTTAGTCCCAACGATCGCTCTCGAAATGGCAAACATACATGGGCATCAAGAAAATGCTGGAGAGGGGGCGAAATCGCCAAAAATTGCCAGAATTGCTAAAAATGTTACTAAAAATAGAATTCTGGGGTCTGCGGTAATCTGCAGGGGTTTTTCAACATCTGCGGGGGTATAAATACCCAGATCCCCCCATGCCCAACGTGTGATAGCATAGAAGCGCGGTAAGGCACTAAAGATCTGCAAACAGGTTTGCACTAAAGAACTCAGGTTACGGCGCAAGAAGAGTGAGCGAGATAACCATGTAAATATATGCAATAGATCATAACGATAGACCGGAAATTTTAATAGCTCATCGTAGAATGCCGATGCAGGAGAAAAAATTGTACCCCATCTGTTCGAATGTCCCATCTCTTCGAACTACCTAGCTCTTTGAACGTCCAACCCCTTCGAATGTTCTAACTCTTTGAATGTCCCATCTCATCGGGTGTCCTACCTCATCAAAACTCCCATCTCTTCGAATTTCCCATCTGTTCGAACGTCCCACTTCTTCGAACGGCCCGCCTCTTCGAAATTTCTACCTCTTCGAATGTCCCATCTTATCGCATGTCCCATCCCATCGAATGTCCCACTTCTTAGAAAATCCTAATTCGCCACTTAGTGTTTCATGCTACCTCTTTTGCGTGTTCCGCTTATTTGTCTTATTTTTCAGTATGATAATTATATGTTTTTGAGATGTAAAGTTCGATGGGCATTAGCAGACCTTGATTTTATTTTTGTTGTAAATTTTCTAATGAGAAATTAGTTTTGTTCGTGAAGAACATGACCGCCGTGACAGAAATATGTGCGTTATGAAGATATTAATGTCTCAAAAGCAATCACAGTTTTTCTCCCATGACAATAAGGTTTGTGATCTTGCTGTCATAGAAAAATTATCGAACTTATAATGCCATTTAATTTGAGAAAAGATGTATTACTGCTCAAAGTGAAATCAGTTGTTTAGGTGTGCAGGATGCAGCTCCTGAATTGCATTACATTTGAAAATCTGAAATTATGAAAACTAAGGCATAACAAACCAATCAATCATAATTTAATCATGAAAGCAAGATATTGCTGACAAATTCTTGTCTATCCACTCAGATGTACAACATATTGTAGATATCTCTGAATATCAATAGACAGACATATTGAAAACGTTCGTAGAGTTTGTACATTCAAAGAGGTTGGACATTCGAAGAGGTTGGACGTTCGATGAGATAGACATGTGATGAAGTGGGATTTTTGAGACAATTATTTTATTTTGTGTCATTACTCAAAGTGGCGGGACGTTCGATGAGGCAGGACGTTCGAAGGAAGAAGACATTCGAAGAGGTGGGATTTTCTGTCTTAGTTAATTTTCATATTACACCACTTTGCGAACACCTGAGACGTTCGAAGAGATAAGACATTCAAGGAAGTGGAACTATGCCGGAAAAAATGAACTTACATCATCTCACCATGCTAGCATAACACGTATAACAGTAGAGCCATAATAAACAGCATTATGCGAATGTCATTGTTCATCTATTGAGCTTAACTGAATATTAATTATATAATGACTTGAAAATGCGATACTGATCTCCAAGTAAATTGGTCACATAGCACAGGCCAAAGTTTCCCTCCAAACTCTTCACTAAACCAGCGAGAAATGTTTTGAGAGGACACGTTCTGTTTTTAGAGGCCGCAGAATATACTTCGATTTTTGTGTTGCTTAGAGAAATCCGATTTTTAGCAGATTCTGATGATTTTTTTGCGCGCATAGGTGACTTTTACATAGTCCCCTCTTTTTATGTCTTTAATAATCCGCTATTCCGAGCACCGTTTTTTGTATTCGGCAAAGATCTTTCCCGATGTACAATGACTATTCGAGACCATCTTTGTACATGTACAAAGATTTTTGGGAAGACAAAAATTGCAAAAAACGTGTAAAATTTGCAAAAATTTTCGGCGCGCCGAAATGAATAATTGTGTATTCTTTATATCTTTATAATGGCAGAAATTGCATTCCAAAAGGAAAAATGTCAAATTTTTTGGCGCTTCGCGCCCTTGTAAGGCAATTCTTAGTGATTTTTGCCATTAGAAACCCAGAAATTAGCTAAAATACACTACCAAAAGTCGAACAACTCTGTTTTTACCACACTAAAATCGCGGCTGTGTACAAAGATCTTTGGGGAGACAAAAACTGTAAAAAGGTGTAAAATTCCTAAAAATTTTCGGCGCTTCGCGCCGAAATGAGAATTATTTGTCCTATATACTTTCAAAATGGCAGAATTTGCATTTAGAATGGAAAAATGTCAAATTTCTCGGCGCTTCGCGCCGTTTTCAGACAAGTTTTAGTAATATTTGGCGTCAGAAACCCAGAAATTAGCTAAAATACTTTACCAAAGATCGGAAACCCTGTTTTACCGCACTAACATCGCTACTGTACTATATTAGAGTACACAAAAATTTGCATGTACAAAATGTACAAAGACTTTTGGGGACCATCTTTGTACATGTACAAACGGACCTTGTACAAAAAAAACGCTGATTCCGAGTATGTTTGTCTTTTTTGTTCCATCGGAGCATTTTTCTTTGCGAGTACCCTACTATTCGTTAGCATGATTTGAGTGAATAGATCAATCAGAAGTAACTTGCCGAATGAAATACTTGAATAACACAAGAACATTCTTCTAGAAAGTTACCTCCCACAACGTTTTGAAATTAAAATTAATTTTCAGTTTAAACTTTACACAGCCATTAAGTCACAGAAAAACAAACTTAGATTCGTAATCCTGATTTTCTGGAGAACATTTTGTATTATAACTTAGGTCACGCACAACCTCACAGACGTGAATTTAACCTGAAGCGTAAAGTTTACACAACTAGAGGGTGTAAAGAGAATTGCAGTCAACTTCGTATTCCTGATAGTACATAGAAATCCTCATGTTTCGGGGAACGTTTTACAAAAAAACTTCTTCTTCGGCAATGCTCTGTAGCCAAAGTTAATTTTCAGTGTAAACTTTACACAAGTGCTAACTGTAAAGAATGTTTTAAATCCGATTTGTAATCCTGATGTTTTGAATGATATTTTACAAAAATTGACCCTCCACAACACTCTGGGAGCAAAGTAAACCTTTAGTGTAAAGACCTTTACACCTTCATTAGGTGCAAACTAATTCGTCCAGTAGAATGCGTGACCCTTGAGTGCAAAGCGTTCTTCGAGTTGAAATCATGACCCTGCTCATAACGGAAGAAGATAGTGAACAAAACCTATGCAGAAACATGTTTTTTAACCCAGACTTAGAGCTTAACACCTCCTGAACTGACTCAATATTAAGTGTAAATAAGTGCATCTTACTGCGATGTGTAAGCCCTGAGACATTCTTATTTTTTACATAAGGCGGACGTACCAATTCATACACGGAAAAACTTAGCAGACAGAATAATTGCTATAACGTTTTTTCACCACAGTGCTACTACTTTACACTTCCAGAATAAATCACTTTGAGTGTAGAGAATTCCGGCCTAGTGCGCTTTATAACGCGGCCACGCATTTCATTTTTAGAATAGTCCGCACAACCCGATTCATAGCTGGCGAAATTAGCTCAGAAAAAATCAGCAAAAAGCGTGTTTTTCACTCCAGAGTTTAAACTTTACACCTTCACACCTTACTCAGTATTGAGTTTGAAGAAGCGCGTCGAAATGCAATGTGTAAATTTGAGGCGTACTTTATTTTAATTATACTTTGCGGGTCTTGATTTACAACTGGCGAAGTTAGCAAACTAGAAAATGGTTAAGAAACGTGTTTTTTCGCGCAGCAGCAGAGTGTAAACTTTAAAAATCTTATGCTTATTCCCCATTGAGTGTAAATAAATTAGGTTTGGGCCATTTTGTAGCCTTTGAGTTTTAGTACGTTTGTGTGTGAAAGATTTCAGTTCTACATCCTTTTTGAGACATTGACGATCTAAAAAGGGAAAAAAACGTATTTTTCACCCAATGTTACACCCCTGATTCCGAACTTTACATCGCCAGACGTAACTCAATATTGCGTTTTTAAACACAATTTGCTGCGACGTGTAGCCTCGGATGAGTTGGCGAAAAAATCTGAGACAAAAACTGTTTTTTTACACCATCTACTAGATTGTAAACTTTAAACCCCTGGATTGAACCTCGTATTGAGTGTAAAAAAGTTTGCTGGTAAGCTAAAAGTAGCCCTTGGATTATACTATATGTCTATCAGAAAAACTTTTCTGGGGCTTATAACCGGAGTCGTTGACAGACAGAAAGAAGTCGAAAACACGACTAAAATCTATCGTTTCATCCCCAGAATTTTACACTCTTTACACTCCCACTCCAAAACTAATGCAAATTTCGAAAAATAAAAATAATGCTTTTAGATACTTTTATCTTCTGCAAGTTTTTGTTATCAAATCTTGTCAGACATTTATGCTGAGTTGCTGGCAAGCTTCGCTCCTAAACCACCAAAAATCGCTATATGTTATAACATTACACAAGAACTTTACGCTCTCATTACACGCGCCGGGTTGAGTGTAAAAAAATATAAAAAGCACGTACAGCGAATGTTTTTAATATCTATTGTCAAAAAAACCGCACCTCCCAGATATGTCCCGTTATAGATGTAGGAGGTGCACAGGTGTTAGGGTACCCAAGTATATTATAGGTACGCGCTAACGCGCTACCTATGATAGAGCGAAAAACAATGCTTTGACATTTTAATCTATATTTTCAGCGTAAATCTAAAAAACTTTCGGCTCTGAGGTAGCCTTGTTCTATTATACATATAAAAGGTAGTCCATAAAGATGGCTACATTCCGATTTAGCAGGTTATAATTTCGGCTAATGTTAACATGAAACTTTAGGACCGGCTGCATTAGATAGATAAAACTCTTTTTTCATACCGTGTTAAAAAATTTGGCCAAATGTAAACGGTTTGTGTGCTAACTCGGTTTACACCCTACTTTAATATTGTTTAAACGCCAATAGCGTCAGTGTCCTTACATCAATTTGCACACTCTTTTGACGAAATCTTGAAATTTTCGCACTTAGTAGGCCGCGCATCTATTCTGGGGGTTTGAAAAATGTGATAATTGATATTTTGATTGCATATATTGTCAATAAAGGATACCTACATACGCAGTAATGTGATGCAATGCAGAAATTCTAGTGTTTAAAAGATATTGAAGTGAGGTGTAAACAAATCGCCGTAGCCCACGAACCGCTGGTAGGTGGCCATAATTTTTTTACACGGCTTGAAAGAAGATATTTTTATCTATACTTCCTACTAAATCGGAATGTAGCTTTTTTATTAGCTACCCTGTATATGTACTGCGAGCATAAATATTTGCATGTAATAGTAATTTGTACTTTTGTCTGTAATTGATATTTAATCACTTGATATAGTACTTTTTCGCTGAACTTCCGGAAATTTTGAATTCTTTCGGAAAAATCTTTATCTCAATTGATTCTAAAGGCGGACAATTTCGAGACTATTTTGACATATTTGAGAATGTGCTACAGAGATCACATTGCAAAACTCCTTAATCCTACACAATATGCATGTTTACCTTAATCTTTTTCGATCCTTTTGTCAGCAACAATTCTAGATGAAATGTTTAGATTGAATTTATAATTTTTTACAGGAGCGACTGGCCTTAAATGTAAGCAATTACATATTTACTATAATATTCACATTCGAAATGTCTGTCAAAATGATGGCGAAAGGATGTTTCGTCGGCCAAACAAGTTATTTTCGAGACGGCTGGTGCCAACTTGATGGCACTTTGGTCATAGTCAGTTTGATCAGTTACCTTTTCGAAGTTTTTCTGGATCGGGCGCCTAAAATATTTGGCGTTATGCGCGTTCTGCGTTTACTCAGGGCTTTAAGACCGCTTAGGTGAGTGGAAGCGCATGAACAAATCAACGTAATAAAATGTTTTTTTTGAGACTAATCATTCTTAGAACAGTTTTCACCCTATATACAGTGTGGGTCAGAAAAAAGGCTACACCCAATGTTACATCATAATTTGGGCAATTATGGACATAAAAGTTTAAGACCAGCTGCATTAGGTGGATAAACGTGTCTTTGTTTGAACTGCATAAAAGTTTGATGGCAAGGTGCCAGCAGTTCGCGTGCTAGGGCGATTGGTTTACACATTACTTTGATACATTAAAACCTTAGAGTTTATACATAGTCTCTCTCATTACTGAGCATGTACGTAACCTTTTTTTGACGATATGTGCAGTCAAAAATTTAGTTAACACATTGTATAAAGCCCTAGACTAAATATCGTCAAAAGAGGGAGGATATTGATGACAGAACCAGTGACACTTTCGGTAAATAAACGATATTAAAGTAGGGTGTAAACGAAGCACGATACCGCCCCAACCGTTGACAACTGGCCAAAGTTTTAACATATCTCGAAAGAAGAGATTATTGTCTATTAAATGCAGGTGGTCCTAAAGTTTTTATAAAGTTAGGACCTATAACATCGGTGTGAAGCCTTTTTTAGCCCATCCTGTACATATGCGACGAATGTGAAATGTTTTTGATGACAGTTTAAATTTTGAGTTTCTTACGTTTTCTAGTTTTTTGGCTAAAGACGATTTTGAGGAGAGAACATACAAAGGCATATTACTCGTTAAAGTATGCGACAGTGTTCAGGGTCGCTCGACAAGAACGAAAATGAGGTGGGCCAGACCGATTAGAGGTCAGATGGTGGGCTGATTCATTTGTCTAGCATATTCAGATAGCCTACATATTCAGATGGCCAACCTGTCCAGATGACAAATGTATTCAGATCGCCAGCATTTCAGATGGCTAGGGTATTCGGATGGTCAGCATAACCGCTGGGCCAGTCAAGCTATCTTTACAAAGGATATTGAAATAAAAAAACTTTTCTGACATGCCGACTTCAGGAAAATAAGATTTTGTTGACCGAATGAGGGTATCCTCGTTCTACCATACATATGCCTAAACTGGTGCACAAAACCCAGTAGGCTAATCATGACGTGCTCCACAGGAGTGAAGTTTACTTTTTTCTACCATAAACAGGCTTATGGATACGCACAAAGTTAAGCCTAATCCAACGAATACGCTCTATCGCCTTTCTCCGACAGTCCCGATTCTCCGTCTAATGATGTAACAAGTTTTTTATAGAATGTCTTTAATCCCGTTTATCCGTATGTCCCGACTGTCCGATCGTCCCGATTCTCCGACCAATTGTATGAAACGCTATTTTTAGACCGAAAAAATTCCTGATTTTTCGACCACGGTAAAGGATGACGAGCGGTTGAAAACAATTAAACGTATTCGTAATGTTCTAAGAAGCACTACACCAAACGTACTTTAGTTATTTAATCATTTGATCATTATAAATAATACGATCCTTGCTCGTGTTATTATGCAACTTTTTTAGCGTTCAGACCCCAAACAGTCAGATAGTTTAGCGCAGTAAAATGCACTGCTGCTGATTTCCACAAGATAGCAAATAACAAAACTGAGTCTTTATCGTTTACCACTGGGTTCTCTAGCACGGAGCACATGCATTCATTTTATGTAGAAACGAGTAGTATGTGATGCCAGACAGAAAATGTGTCTGAGAGTATTTTTGTAGCCAAAAAAGTGCCCCTAAACATCTTTTGTATAGCAACACAATTTTTGGGAAAATCAGTAGGAAGAATAATGATAAATACGTTTAAAGCAAATCGACAGATCATGATTGATGTGTGACTAGTGCTATCTGTCACATCTTAATCTGCAGTCGGAGAAACGGAAAACAATCTCAGTACGCTGGTCGTCTGAATATGCAGGCCACCTGAGCAGACTGGCCATCCGAATATGCTAATCATCTAATTATGTTGGCCACATGAATACGCTCTGTTCCATATCCGACCGTCCCGATTCTCCGAATATTCCAACTATCTCACTGTCCCGATTCTCCGACCAATGGTATAGAATACTATCTTTAGACACGTTAAATTACCGATTCTCCGACCGTCCCGTTCCACCGTCCCCACTGTCCTAACACGAGCACTGTCCCAAATGTGCCACTCGCACATGGGCGTGAGGGGGTGGGGGTTTGGGGTACACACCCCTAGAAGTTGAAAAACTCCCCGCAGATTACTGTAAACTCCCCCAGAATTCTATTTTTAGTAACATTTTTGGCAATTTTTGGTGTTTTCACCCCCAGAATTTTCTTGCTGCCTAGGTAAGCTGCCACTGGTCCCAACATTGCCACAGAGACTCCTAACATTGCCACTGTCCCAACGTTGCCACCGCGAGTTCCGACATTGCCACAACGAGTTTAGGCGTGCAACCACACATGGACGTTGCGTGGGGGAAGGTTTCGACCTCCTCAACATCTATATCCCCAGAATGCGGCACACCTCATAGAAGTGCATTTTTGGGGTTTTTCCTTGCGATACTTGCCCCATCAGATTCCCTCCCAGAATTATACAAGATAAAATAATTATAGCAAAAAATGGGGATTTTGCCCCTGACGACAGATTCTTATTTTTACCGCCTTCCCCATGGGACCTCAACCATGTGCTTTATTGTTTATGAAAATGAGATAAGTAATGATTATAAATTTGTGCGTACGTTATGTAGTTATTATGCTTAATATTTATGTTACACGTTTCAGATGACTATTCAGTCAGTGTTTCTTATTTTCAGGGTGATAAATCGCGCCCCAGGCGTGAAATTGGTCGTGCAGACATTGATGTCTTCTTTAGCGCCCATTGGCAACATTGTGCTAATATGTTGTACATTCTTCATCATTTTTGGTATCCTGGGCGTCCAGTTGTTTAAAGGAACCATGTGGTTAGTATAGCTTATTCAATCATTACGAAATAGTTCTTTATGATGCCATTACACCTAAATTCATATTTTATATTTCCGTCCAATCTGCATAGATTTCGTTTATGAGATTCTTAATCACTTAGCCATGAGTCTTTACAATTTTTCGCCGGCAAAATTATCATAATCGTCAAGGAACGGCTTAAATGTAGTTTACATTGCTCATAAAAAGCTAAATTTTTTATGATTATTGTTTTCTTTCTTGTGCTGTGGTGTAGTAGAAGTTGTGATATGTAGTAGTTACGATGTCCTATACCCACGGTTTTTGCATTTGGCAAAGATTTTTCTTACTGTGCAGAGATTTTTTGGGAACGTCTTTGTCAATGTACAAAGATTCCTAAATGACAGAAACAGCAAAGATGTCGAAAAGTTTAGGGAATTTCCAGTGTTTAGCACCTAAACTAAAAGTTATCTGATGTGTACTACACACACCATATCCTTTAGTAGCATGGCATCTTGCATCTTGCTCAAAATACGATATTTTAATGAATAGGACTCTAGTAATCTCAGCCACTAAAGGGGATTTTTAAGCCTAGCTTTTCTTAATTTTTGTATTAAACATTATTTTTCTGAAATTTTGATGATGTATTCACCTTTGCCGTCAACGTCTAGGGATTTTCCAATTTCATTAAAAAATGCACCGAAATACAGCCATCTGCTCTGTATTCCGCGCGTCATATCTTTTAGTATGGTGGCTCATCGCATGAATCAGGCTGCAAAAGCAATATAAAATTTTGATGCTGTTATGTGGCTTATCAATGGTAAACTTCTTACCATAAGTCTGTTTACTGTAGAATATCACAACTAGCTTTAGTTTAAAGCACTTTTGTAGGCTCTTTATATATTATTAAAAAACTTCAAAGTTAAATGAAACGGACTATAGTAATCTTGGCTACCGCAAGACCATTTCTTCAGCCTAACTATCCCTATTTTTTGTATTGAACCTAATTTTCTGAAAAAATTCGACACCTTATTCATCATTTTTGAAAAAAGGCTGCTCAGAAATGATGTTAGACACTTGGAATTAGCGAGAAACGCGATAGTGTGTCTAAGCATTTTTTGGAATTGTCTGACGGTTTACGGTGCAAGTTGAGGTATTGTCCCACCAAAGCAGGATCGCTGGATCCTCTAAGTGTCTCTTATTGATGGTTTGGCTTAGTTATCTTTTTCTTGAGCCTCTGCGGATTAAAAAAAATTTATGCATGTAAAATTTGTGCGCCGTAGGGGTGCGTAAAGATAGCGGAAAAGAAAGGGTTTGGATACGCTGTGTGCTACACAAACGCTTTAGAAGTTTGAAATCGAAAATTTTTGTTCCTCTATTTGTAGGAGAAATCTAATTACTTCAATGATTTTATAGGTACTGTAAATCATTAGACGGTCATGATATTAGTCACATAAAAACCAAAAACGACTGCTATGCTGAGCCGAACGCCCACTGGGAAAATCAACGCTACAATTTTGATAACTTAGGCCAGGCTCTCATGGCATTATTCGTCATATCCAGCAAGGACGGATGGGTGGGCATCATGTATCAGGGTATTGATGCAGTTGGAGTCGATTTGCAAGTATTTTTTATTTTTATTTACTGCCCGGCATGAAACAAATCTGCGCATTTATATTGTGTTTTCTTGTGACTGATAATGTAATTACTAATTAATATTTTATTGTAGGTCCTTTAAAAAGACAAACTTCAACACGAGAAGTTTAATATTGAATTATCAGTCTATTATATCATCTTATCCTGTTTTTCTGCAGATTCGACTATTTCTGTACCTAGTAAAGCAATGTAAAGTAATGATGTATGTAGGAAAGCGTATAAATGAGTAGTAAGGGGAATGCAGATTTGATTTTTCGTAATAAGAACTTCACTGTGGGTCAGCTGGCTAAGGGTGACCCTAGTTATTCATGTTATTCAGTCTAAAAGGTGCACGCAAAAATATCCTGAATTCATTATTGCGATTGATTTAAAGCGCTTCTGCGAAAAGTTTTCGATTTTTATCTTCTTGTCAGTAAAACGTTTTTTAGTTTATAGGAGTCTAAGCCGATTTTTGTGCAGAAGCGGACTAAGGGGCGGGGGGCGGTCTCACCCTCTCATTAGTCCAACACAGTTGACGAGACAAAGAATGGACATGTGATTTGCAATGATTTTTGGCTGTGTTGATTATAATTTCTCAACTGTTAATAACATTTATTTACTTTTCATTTTGATTTATTTTTAACCTTAATTTTGCTATATTTTCCTCAAAAAACTTCTTTTATTTTGATTCTAGGTGTCTAGGCAACACGTGCACGTGAGGGGGGGGGGTTTGGAGGTCTACATTTCCAGAATGAAAAAATTAAAAATTTTTCGGGAAACTGAAACAAAATGAAGGCCAAAAATGGATGAAAATTTAAAATTTTCTTCAAAAGTGCTTTAGATTGACCAAAAATTGTGTAATAACGTCGTTTTAATGCTATCTTAGCGCATATATCAGTTTTTGAGGTCATTTTGGCCCTAAAAATGTCAATTGCTAACCCTTCAGATCGGCCATACTATTCATCTGTGGTTTAGACTCTCAATCCCACTCTGCATGCATGATTCGTCGCCACCATTGAAAAGACGATGTGGGACGAAAAGCTGAAAAACGATAGGAAAAATTGGCAAAGAATCAAAATCTTGGTTAAGAATGCTTTAATAAACCAATTAAAAATCTGAAGTATGACATTTTTATTTTTTCAATCACTTTCTATGATCACAGAAAGCTGACAACGGGTAAAATTTGAATGTCTTACTCATAGGAAAGCTAAAAGTGTATGTGCCAAACAATTGTAATAATAATGTGTTATGCTTTGAGAATTGCTTCAGTCACTTTAGATAGGTAGGTGTTGCTTCAAATATAAGGTGAGGCTTTGAATAGAATAGATACACTTGTGGATTTTCGTATAGGAGTGCTTAAAATCGTCCTCGGTTAATAAAAGCATTCGACTTTAGTTACTTCAATGTTCAGCCATTTTTTCGAGTTAGTACGTCCCAAAAGCGCTAACCCCACGTGACCTAGCCTACTGGACCGTATTTCCATATCTACGAGGTTGTGACTACGTGCTCGTGGGGGGTCGGGTTTAGACCCCAGTATGAAAAATGGGAAAGTGGGAAATTTTTTGGTTAAAATGAGGCAGAATGGAGGCCTGAAATGGATGAAAATTGAAAATCGTCTTCAAAAATGCTTGAAATTGACTAAAAACCGTGTTATAATGTAGTTTTAATGCTATTTTAGCATTTGCATCAATTCCGGAGGTCATTTTGGCTTACCCCAAAAAACTCAATTTTTAACCCACCAGATCAGCTGACCCCTCAGATCGGTCATGCTGTTTACCTAAAAACTACTAGACTTTCAATTTATAAAACCCCATGTTCCCAGATAGGTATCTGCTTGTATTTCCTGATGTGTGCGAAGGGATTTTATTTCTGCAGACGATTTTTGTCCATTAAGCCTCAGCAAAATTATAATGAATGGCGCATCATCTACTTCATCAGTTTTTTGTTGCTTGTCGCCTTCTTCGTCCTCAATATGTTTGTCGGCGTAGTGGTCGAAAATTTTCACAAGTGTAAAGAAGCACTTGAGAAAGAGATGTTAGAAAAAGAAGCGAAAAAGAAGCTAGAAAAAAAGTTGCGGAAGCAGATGAGCCGCGCTCAATTGCTCGAGAAAAGTAAAACAATTTTTTTGAATAATTTGACTATATTGTCTCTAATCGTAGATAAAAAATGCAAAGCTTGTTCTATTATAATTTTAAAAAAATCTATCACAATCATTTTTCTCATGTTTCAGGTGCTTTATTTTAATTCTTGACAGAATGAAAACTGTCTTAAAAAATATCGTAATTGATAAATTTCTTAGTGGAGGAATCGTTTAATATGAGGTATAGTGGAGCTTTTTACATTATATGTATATCTGTCAGGACTATTTCAATTCGTATCCGCTAATAGTAAGGTTTAGCGATTCAGTGAACCGCTTGTACATATAAGTTACAGTCGATGTTTGATAAGAAAAAATATTACGCAATATTCGTTTACGATGTTCTCTTTGTGGGTACGATGATAGGCATGATAAATCTAGCTTAAAGGGACAAGTCTAAATAATTTGGCGGTAAAGTAAGATAAGGTTATTATGAGTAAAAGAGGAATCTGAATTTTTTGATTGAGAGTGCAATAAAATCATCTAGAAAAACGCTACCGTGAACTTATAATAATTGACATTAGCACTTTTGCTTGCTGAACTTTTCAGTTTCTTTTTTGATAGATGGATTATTCAATAATTATCGTCTTTCAAGTGAGACCGCTGATTTTCATGAAAAAGTTAAAAAGGTCGCAAAAATTATTTATGATACTTTTCCTATTGTTTCAGAGTACGCATATCTTGTTAAAGTTAAAAATGCTCCTTGATCATACGGCGAAAAAGTTGTTTATGCCCTTTCGCGAGACTGCTGAAAAATGAGAAAAATCAAATAAATTTGCGTGTACATATGGGCACGAAAGCAGTGAAAAATACCCTAAATCGCTAATTTTTCCGTAAAGTTTGGAAAGGTGATCTGAGGTGGACCTCAGTCGATAGGTCGATTTACTCCTTTTTCGGGCGTTCTTAAGGTAGGGCGCCTTTCTCTGCGCTTAATTAAGCGAGCTGTAATTACATAAATTAAATAGTACCCATGATCTTTGTCTCTGAGACGAAGTTTACTTCGAATCAATTAGTCTAGCAAATAAAAGTAGGATGCAATGTGAACAAGCGCGGAATTAGAGGGGGCGGGAAGGCTCCTCTTGTCGTCAAAAAATAGTTGGGCGCAATAGAGAATAATGTTAATTTTTGGATGATTTAAGCCATTTTTAATCATACTATTTCTAAATTTTCTGGTGCTTCGCGCCAAGTAGAACTCATTGTTGATATTTGCTGACTTTCTTGGCACTTTTAAAATCATATTTTTACGTCAAAAGAGTAATTTATGTACGGAACAAGGATTGTTTAGTTCTTAAAATGATTTCTTGAGTATTTTTTAGTATTATGCTCTAATTTTGCGAGGCTATTGCTGAAAACTTTCGAAGTTCTTTTACTTTTTTCTGATCACAAATGATTCAGTCTTTCAAAAGACGGCAAAAACCGCTACTTTAAGCATATTGGACGGATTTTTTGGTAAATTTTTGACACTAATAGGAAAATTTTGGGTCCGTCCCCCTGTCAGAAAATCCTGGAATCCGCCACTGAATGTGAATCAATGTGTTTATTTGCCGAGTTTATTGCTTTCTCAAACTGCTGATTTTTATGTTAAAATTCTTTACAGAAGCCCGAGAGTTGCCCTACTGGTATCACTATGGACCAAATCGCATGTACTTGCATACAATCATAACAAGCAAATATTTCGATCTGGCTATAGCAGCCGTTATTGGAGTGAACGTGTTGACTATGGCTATGGAATTTTATGCCATGCCCAATGAACTGGAGTATGCCTTGGAAGTGTTCAATTTCTTTTTCACGGCAGTTTTTACCTTAGAAGCTGCCATGAAAGTGATTTCTATGGGAATAAAGCCTTATCTCGCAGACAAGTAAGTGCATTCTACTTTTCGATTAGGTTAAAATGATCAGAGTGCTTACCAGCTCTAAGTGCACAAGTGCAAGAAATAACGAAGTGATTCAAGTCTCTAAACGTCATTTTCTCTAAATTCCGCCATTTTTTTGGCGCTTCGCGCCAAATTTCAGCTATAGCTGAGGGAATTTAAGCCCTTTTGACACAAAATTGCCTAGAATAATAAAATTATCGGAAAAATTTTGCACTAGTATCATTTTGAGTTAAAGAGACAATGTAAAAGGGCTTTAAACGCTATTTTGTATGTGAATTGTGGATTTTTGGATATTTTTTGGCCGTTTTGGAAAAGTTGGGGTATCGTCCTCCTTTTCAAGAATCCTGGATCCGTCACTGCTTCTAGCTCATAATTTAAGGATGATATATGAATTTGGCAAGTAATTAACTTATTCTCTTTCTCTTAAAACATTTTGCGGTGCGCCCTCTTCTAAGTGCTAATAGCTTAACCACAGTTTCTGCTTCCAGCTGATGTAAAGGAAATTTCCTTTTAGTAAATCGAAAAAAGGATCCATGCTAATGTATTTTAGAAAGCGTTATTCCGAAATCAGCATCCTTGAGGCTTCGTCCGATACATTTGCTCGTAAAGGAGAAAATAAAAAGTTTCAGAAAATAATGCAATATTGTATAAAAAAGACATAATTTTGAGTCAAAAATCCGTTGAAAGTCTTTGGGTTCATGTAAGTTAAAAGCATTTGTGAGGCTTAAAAAAATACGATTTTGAGGGCAGCCTAATTTGAAGGAGCTCACTTCATCTGTATTATTTTTGCGATCAGTCGAACCTATTGAAGTCAAAGGTACTCCTTAAAACAAACATTATGTGATATCGAAGGTAGAGGACGTTGGTTTATTATTCTTACAGAATGATTTATCAAAAACGGCAGAAGTGAAACGTAAAACGACAAGTATCTTTTGATCCTATTCAATTTATCACTTTTAACAAGCTGCGATGTCAAATGGTTAATATTAGCTGGTAGATCATTTTACTGTTTTTATTCAGGTGGAATCAGCTCGATATATTTATCGTTTGCCTGTCAATTGGAGGAATAATAATGGATAAGATGCACACAGGAGCCATTCCAATTAATCCTACTATAATAAGAGTTATGCGAGTATTGAGGATAGCACGAGGTTGAGTCGAGTTTACTAAACATGATTTTATTGCCACGCAGTGTATAATGATTTATTTTTAGTTTTGAAATTGCTAAAAATGGCCAGGGGGATTCGCGCGCTTTTGGATACTGTGGCGCAAGCCTTGCCTCAAGTCGGAAACTTGGGCCTATTATTCTTCCTCCTCTTCTTCATATTCGCTGCATTGGGCGTCGAGTTGTTTGGAAGAATAGGTATGCATTTATATAGACTTTACTTACACCGGCGGATTTAGAGGGGGTGGGGGAAGCGGCTGCACACCCCTGCCGTCAAAAAATATTTGGGCGCAATGAAGAATGGATGTGTATTTTTTGATGATTTTCGCCATTTTTATCGTGATTTTTCAAATTTTTCTGGCGCTTCGCGACGAAATATTACTCATTAATGACATTTGCTGACTCTCTTAGCGCTCTAAAAAACCTAAATTCACGTCAGAAGAGTAGTTTTTGTACAGAACACAGATTCAGTAGCTCTTGCAATGATTTCTCGGGTGTTTTTCGACGATTCGTGTCGATTTCTACATTAATTTTTTTACTTTCCTGCATTAGATATAATTCTTGCTGTCAAAAGACTGCACAAAAACCGGTACTTCAAGCATAATATACGAATGTTTAGACAATATTTGACACTTTTAGGAAACATTTTGGGTTCCGATCCATCAGAAAAATCCTGCATCCGCCACTGTATAGTTATTAGTTTTCTTATTTCTGGCCCCTAGGTCACTCAGTAAGCTGTCAACAAGCAAAGACAGAGTCATTAGTATCCTCAAAAATTTTTCCGTGTTTTCAACGTAAAACGTACCACCGGATTACTCTTGGCTCTCGAATGGTAGAAAAACGTTTTATCGCATACTCTAAAAAACGGTGTGTCTAGTCAGTGGCGGATCCAGGATTTTCGCAGGGAGAGGTGCCCCAACTTCTCCAAAAACAGTCGAGAGTAGTTCCCAAAATACGCTCCTTACAGTGCAAAATAGCGTTTTTTCAGGCGTTTTACGATGCCTACTTTTACTTATAATCGCTTTTGTTCCAACATTTTTTCGAAAAATTTCAAAATTTTGACAAATTTATGTGAAAAAAAATCAATAAATTTCCTATTGACTTTAGCGTAAATCGGGCGCGAATCCCCGGGAAATTTAAAAATTTAGGCGAAAGGACGTTTAGAAGCTTGAATTATTGCTCAATTTTCTTTATTTGGAGCATGTCACGCGGAGCGTCGAAAATTTTAAAAATATGCATGAACATAGAAAAATTCTACTTAAATAGGTGTTTCTTCTTTTCAAATCGTTTTGAAACATTGCTTGAGCAAAGATATGGCTTCCAAAGCGCAGAAAAAAGTCATTAATAAGTATTATCCGGAAAAATATGAGAAATTATGTACTGACAGTCCAAAAATCATTGCAAATTACATATCTATTCTTTATCTCGCCGACTATGTTGGGCCAATAGGGGGTGGCCGCCCCCCTCAGATCTGCCCCTTTGTCCAGTTATCCGGGACAGTCACTAAATTAAAGGAGCAAGTCATAAAGCACAATTTCAGGGTGATCAGAGAGTAAGCAATCCATTATTCTAATGCGTTTGATCATAGTGTAAATTATAAATACTGAGATTTGGCATGTCAGATGGCCTCAACTGAATACTTGTAGACGGACTAAAATTATGAAGTCTGGTATTTTTGAGCCTTTCTCAGTGAGCTCTAATAATTGAAGAAGAAAATATTTGAGAAAAATTGAAAATTAATTTTGAAAACGCCCGAAAACTGCTGGGCCTATCAGCTCAAAAGCATGCTAAAATCTATTCTAACGGTATTTCTAATACGCTTAAAGAATCTACAATTTTTTCCCTCTGTGGAACCCTTACAGAAAATACTAGTACTTTCAAAATTTTGTAGGGCTTGTCCCCCACTATCCCCCTACAGCTACGTGCCTGTCAAAGTGGCACCATTTTTGGCTTAAAGGTAGGAAAATTGACAGAAGACTGACTCACTATGTTGGTTTAGGTCTAATGTTTTTTTACGATTCCTTATATCTCGATGTCTTTAGCGGGGCTAATAGTCTTGCCACTAAGTCGAAATCATTAACTAATTCAACTTATACTTTGGTTCATGAAAGTGTTTTGACGGTGCGTCTCTGTTCTTCGAAAGAGTTCAATTGTTTTGGGAGACGACTAGACGAGCATTTCACGGAATAGGTGAACTTATCTGGATTTTCAATTTAAATTGGAAAAAAAAATTCGTGTGAACAAATAGTAAACTGAAATTTGCGCGAGAAGTTTTTGCAAGCATGCGCTATTTTCGATTTAGTGTCGTATGACTAGTCTTCGTATTTTTTAAGTAAAAAGTAGCAAAAAGATAAAAGAGCTAATGAAAACGGCAAAGTTTTTCTCAAAAATTCAGACGACACGCGTAGTTACAATTTGAGGTTCCGCAAATTTCTTTTTTAGAATGCTCAGTCGATCATCCGTGTGAGGGCCTTGGTGAACACGCGCATTTCAAGGATTTCGGCATGGCATTTCTTACCTTGTTTAGGATAGCCACTGGGGACAACTGGAATGGAATTATGAAAGTAGGGCTTCTTTTTTAATTTTGTTAAAATAGCAATCGGCTTAAATGCAAATTTAATATTTATCGCGCTCAAACATAGCATATTCTAACGTCAATAGCATATATAGTTTTTCGTCAGTCGACCGAAAAAAATAATTACGAGAAATGAGCGCGTTTTCATGACGTTAGTAAGCGAGCGTGTTTTTTATGACGTTAGCGAGCGAGCGAGCCCTATGGATCGTATTTCCGGTCAACTGGCGAGAAACTATAATGAACGGTAATGACGCCAGAGGTTGGGCCAGATGGTCAACCCTTACTACTGATTTTCGTGATATCAAGAATTCAAATACGTTTCAAAATGGATCGTGTTTTATCTATGCTGCACAGCTATCAGAGTACGAAAAACAACTTTTTGAGTTCAAGAATTTGGAGCAATATCAGAAATTTATTTCCGTTTACTCGTGACGACATGAATGACTGAAACTTATTAAGAAATACTAGTACGTCATATTATTTACGTTGCAACACGGCTGCGATATTAATGCGTTTGTATTCTATTACATTATATTATATTATATAATATATTAACTATTATATTATCATAGTGAAAACATTATTTAAAATGCAAAATTACGATTATATTATTTGTCAGGTATTATACATATAAGCAGATTGTTTTTCAGGATGCGCTTCGAGAAGACTGCGATTCCAGTGATCACTGTCAAAGAAATTGTTGTGTTTCAGCAATAATTGCGCCAATATATTTTGTCATTTTTGTACTTATGGCACAAGTAAGTCTAAATACTCGTAACTTTATAAGTGTGTAGCGAAACGTAAGTTGCGCAGCAGAATTTATTTACTTAAGGCAAAACACTTTTGGGAATGTTGTCGTTTAATATTTTATTAATTTAATACCCCAGACCCGCAAAGCGCCTAGCTTGTAAATTGATACGGCCCAAGAATTTCACGACAGAGCTAGGAGCCAATCAATTAAAAATAGGCATTTTTTGGCTAGCTTAAGATTAAAGAAAGTCTCAATCAGACTCGTCGAACATTATATTTATCACGTGGCTATGCGTATTTACAACCCTGAAAATGTAGATTCAGTTTAAGTGCGTTTTCTAATATTTCTTTTATTTTCTCAAAAGAAAGAATGATTTGTCTTTTATCATGAAAAACAAATGTAAATTATGATTTTTGCGTAGCGTTTAATTAGTGAGCGAAATACATAGAATGCGTGGCACTTGATAGATCAACAGTCATTACTTATAGTCAGACTAACGTTGACAAATTATGAGAATAAGAGATTCCTGTGATTCAATTTTGACTTTAATTTTAATTTAACTTTAATTTTATTTTTATTTTTAATTTTAATATTAACTATGGTTTTTTGCACGGTACAATGATCTTGAGGCTCGTTGGAACCATCTTTGTGCAATAAATGATGACTGTTTGGACATTTTATAGCAAAAGTTAAAAAATAATCTATTTATGTGAGATTAATTTATAATTTTTAATTGTTTTTCAAACTAAATTCAGAACAAAGTGCCTTATGTTAAAAAATAAGATAGTCATTACAGATTGGCAATGTGTACTGTTTATTTATTACATGTACAGAACATTTTTTGCTCGTTCAAAGACTTCCAGAGATCTTTGTGTACGTACAAAGAGTTTCGTACGCCAAAACAGTGTCTAGAACTTAAGTACATTCTTGATGTGTTTTGGTCTATAATAAGGGTTCATTTTTAAGCTATTTCGTGTTTTTTATTTTATGTGGATCATCCTTTATTATAATAACTGATATAAGATTTCTGATTAGCCTATTGGAAGCAAAAGGAACAATCTCAGAGATCAGCTATTCGTGGTTGAAGCGTACTCTAAATTTCCACGTAATGTGCAAGTGAAAAAATTTAAAAATTTCTTATCCATAAAACCATGCCTAGATTATTCAGTGATCGTAATTCATGGATGTTATCCCGCATTTAGACTACAAGAAGATGATCAAAAATTTACTGAAACATCCCAATCGATCTATAATTTCGATGTAGGAGGTAACATGTTGCCTCGCTTAATCTGTAACCATACCTACACAATAGCTAAAGCTCCAGCCCGTTCAACTAAGGGCTTTCAACGGCTGGGTGGTCTCCTAGTTGGACTTAAAATGGGTTTCCACTGTTTTCTCACATTTTTTTTAAATCAGCCTATCCAGAGGAACCCTTGAGACCGTCCGGCTTTTGTATTAGCCCAACCTATGGACGGACTGCATGGACTATTGTCAGACATGCAACGGCTCGAAATTTTGGATGGGGGTCCCCAGCCAATTTTAGGGGGAGGGAGTAAATTACCTCGAATTTTGGCTAAAAACGGCCAAAAAATTTGATTTTTTTCCGAAACTATAGGGCCAAAAATTTTCCGGCTCTGGGGGGAGGGCAGAGGACGTCCAACTTTGGGTGGGGGATCCCCCATCCCCTGTAACAAGTATGACTATTGTTGCTCAGGCATGTCTGTGACGCATAAACCTTTTTTCAGTTTGTGCTTGTGAACGTCGTTGTAGCCGTTTTAATGAAGCACTTAGAAGAGAGCAACAAGAAAATGGCCGATACTGGCAGTGAGGCTGGCGGTACTACACCTGGCGGCACTGAAACAGACGGAAATTATAAAACCGATGACACAGATGGGCCGGGAGATAAACGGGACGACGAAGTGAGTACTTCTACATAAGATTAAACTAAGTCCAACGTCGACATTTCTGTTAATTTTGATTTATTCTCAATTTGACGATTAAGTTGACACAAAAAGATGATCGCTGCTTCTTTATGATTGAAAGCAATTCAAATTACAGGAGTGCCACGAAGTTTACGTTGTAAAACATGATATATTAATGTATTAGAGCCAGATTTAAGTGACTGAAGAGCATCTGAGAATTCTTTTGGCTACTTATTGTAATCGTACTTTACTTATTTTTATTGATAATATACATTTTTGTACGACGAGCGAGCGTTTGTAGCGAAACATGCTGTTGAAATTTTGTACTTAACAAGCATATATGCACAGCATAGTCGGTCTAAGGGTTCAGTCGGTTTGTGGGGGCCAAAAAAAGCTGTTTTAGTACAAAATGGACTCTATAATTAATAAGAATGTTGTGTACTCATACATGTGTAATTTGCGGCATTCACTCTGAAATTCACGCTCCTTAATTCTCAAGTAATTAATCAAAAGATATATGAAATAACTTGAATAGTGTTTCCAGCAAATTTGCTCTCTACCAAACAATTTTAGGCAAATTATTTTAAAAGATTAAAGTTTTGAGATCAAATACGTTATAGAAAGTCCGAAGCATACGTGTTATTGGGGGAGGTGGATCAATGGCTTCTGATCCCCGCTAAATGGCTGTGACCCACAGAATTATCGATTTTCCGAAAATCGTAGGAAGTGTGCCATTTTAAAAGTTTTTAGCTAACTTTTAGCTAAAAAGCGTCAAATTTTCGACGCTTCGCGCCCTACACTCAATTTTGACTACATCTTATTCAATTTACACATTTTTTCAAATTTTCTTAGGTGTTTATGTTCTCGAAAGAATTGGCATTATCCAAAACGTAAAAATACAGTGTTTTTGACTTGTAGTGCATCCATCATTCTTTGGCATAAAAAGACATAAAATAATTTTCGGGGCTAACCCCCCCAGAATTTCCATTTTGTACGTGTATGATCCGGACGAACCCGACAGCCCTATGCCTCAATTCTTTCTGCTATGTTTATGACATACTTAACGTTTTTAGACGACTGAAACGCGAGATTCTCGATCCGATAGTATTTTAGAATGATCTTGCTTTATCGAATTATCAAATGTATTATTGAACAGGAATCAGCAACCAGTAACGATCGCCCTAAAGTTTTGTCGAAAATAGCTGAATCTCAAAACGAAACGCCCGAGGTTCTGCCGGATACTCGCGACGCTTTGGGCCAAAGCGCATTTTTGTATGCCTCTTTCTTACCAAATCGCTCAGATTCGAATGGAAGACAAATCGAGTCAGGGCGCCCATCTGATCGCAGTAGGAAATTACTAGTGATCAACGGACATGTACAGCACAGGAATTTTGGGGGGTCAGCTGCAAAAATACTTTTAGCTTCAAAACGTCCAGCGTTTTTCGAACCTTCTGACCATACTTTCTCCATATGAGTAGAATGTAAAAAGATACGAATTCCATATCGATTTTCAATTAAATTGAACGATGCACAGTTCAAAATAATATTTTGGGCATAGCACAAAAAAGTCGCAAACGTGTAAAGTTGAAACATTTTTAAGGTTTTTTCAAAAAATGAAAATGTGCGGGGTGAACAGAGTTTAGCTAGGTCGTTTACTATTTGAGGGTCTTAATGCACAAACTTCTAATAACATGTATGGTAGGCAAATAAGCAATCGCCGACGGGGCTAATTTGGAGAGCCGCAAGCATACGAAGGCAGCAAGAAAATTCTGGGGGTCTGGTTGGGTGAATTTGCTTAGAATTGCCAAAAATAATACTAAAAATAGAATTCTGGGGTCTACTGTAATCTGCGAGGTTTTTTCAACTTCTGGGGGTGCGATCCCTCCCCTACGCCAACATGTAGATGCAAGCAATCGTTCTCTTTCTGCCTTGACTGCATCTTTACGGCTTTAACTTAAGTTTGCTTCATTATGTTTATAAAAATGCCAGTTTCAGAGACATTTTTTTTAATCTGATGAAAACTAGCTTTTGGGAACCTCGTCGTTTAGAGCGTAAAATTTTTTGAGAGAGATCGTTCCGACTATATGCTTAATTTTGCAATTTGCTCTATTTTCTACATGCGATGCTTATTGTACAATTTTGCTTATTGTGCAATTTAAAAGCTCTTCTTTTTAATAATGACAAGTCGAACAACGCCCACTCTAGAATTACGAAAAGCTCTTTTTACGCATACACACATCTGTGATTTCTCAGCTTTGAGCGCTGCAAAAATTTTCCCCACGTTTGCTCCTTTGATACTTCGTAAACATCTTTTTTATTCCTTTGTTTTTAAGTTGGGTCAAATAGAACTCTTAAATCTAAAATTGAACATTCTTTAAATCAAAATAGGGATTTAAGTTCGAATCATATTCTCCTTCCTATTTTCTTTTGTTTTTATTTTAGGGTTCATTTTTTCTGCTACCTACGTAATGAACTAATATGATTGATGCTCTGAAGCTCGAACGATCAATAGGCGACCCGTTTAATGTAAAATTTACACTTCTGTAAATATTGAGTCGTGGACGACTTTGCATAAATCTATTGATGCATTATAATCATAAAGGTTTACTGCTTTCAGCATAAGTGACCTATGTTATGTTTCTCTATCTATTTTTAGGGAGAAGTCGGTGCAATCTTCTCGTTTTAAAACGTTGAATCTCGCCTTTGCGGATAAGATAATGTATTTGTGTGAAAATTCGTCATAATTCTTAAATGCTCATTTTGATGTTTATTGGTGGTGTGGTTAGTGGTGATGGTTTAAAGAATTTTTATCAAATGCTAAAGTATGTAATAAGTCATACCATTTGCAGAGGCTCCATAAATTCTAAGCATGACTGATCTCAAATGACCCTAAGTAGTGGTATAAGCAATGAAATAGCTTAAATTTGCAGTTTATGGCAGATTTTAAACATTTATGCAAGAAAATATTTTGTTTTTTGCCTTTCTGGTCGAAATTTTGCCTTATTTTCTTATAAAATTTCCTTCTGTCGTTTTGGGGATCTATACTTCACTTCCTTGTGTATATCTAGTCAATGTTCTCTCATAATTCTAAAAACTCAAGAATTACCTCGGTGTTAATCCTTAGAAATTTAATGGTCAATTGAGTTTCTGTCCTATCTTCTATGCCTGTTGTGACTAGTTTCGAAACAAGCTCTATCGCATGAAACTTAAACACGGATTCTTAAAATGTATACAATTTAGGCGTCTTCGATTTTTGTCCTGTCCATGTTTTGTTAACTCAGTAAATTTGGTGTTGGTTGCGGACTATCACTAGCACAATGTCTATCACAACCAGACATGCTTACGGATGGGGGTTGGGATCTGCTAGATCCCCAAAATAGAGAAATGTAAAATTTTTTGGGGAAGATGAGGCAAAGTGAGCTCACTAACTGATCCCCACACCGATCATGCCGTGTATTTACGATCACAATCTTAAAATTGGGATGAGGGAGCGAGGCTACCACGACCAAACTTTATCATCATCCTTTTTTCTATTTGGAAGATTTTAAGTAAGTTTTACGCAGCCTATCGCTTGAGCCAAACGGCGATTTAAACTAAGAAACAACTGCCGTCGATTTTGGTTTTTAATCCAGTTTGACAGTACTTGATTTCTGATGATATTCTTAGAATTCATAATTTAATAAAAAAATTGAATTCGAAATATCGCACTGCTGCTATTAATCTGCCTCGCTTGCCGCCACCCGTTCAAGCCAAATACAGTTTGCCGAATTTACGATCTTCGCACGATGCCGATCTGATAGATTTGGGTGTCAGCAATAACGGCGTCGTTCAGCCGTCAACAGCTCATCCGCGTCGCATTTACTCGGCCCGCGAGCGACCGCGACCTCGCGCCGTGCAATGGATGACGCCAGCTGCGGACAAAGCTGCCGTGACTCTAGATTCGCAGACAATCAATAAAAACGCAACGCGTGTGGGCGGCGATAACGATGTCAAAAACGCTGGAGTTCAGGAACATCAATGTGCACGGGTTGAGCACGTGAACGCCGCGGAATTCGCGTTCAAAGCGTACAACTCAACTGACAGATACGATGAATTTGTCGTTAAACTTAACGGCGACGCTGCTGTAGCCGGTTTCTTGAGCGAACCTTTGCGTCGCAAAAGCCTTGCAATATCCGAAGTCGATTTTCCTGCGGGCAATGTACCGCGCGGAGATCGAAGCGGCGTCGACGAACAGGAGGTAGTTAGAGAACCCTGTAGTATGTTTTAAAATTATTGAAACTTTTGTGTGTGCATTGTACACCTCTAATCTGTTCCCATTGGCGGATCTAGAATTTTCTCAAGATGGCAGCACTCCAACTTTTCTAAAAACAGTCAAAAATTGGTCCAAAAGTTCGCCCTTTACGTGCGAAATAGCGATTTTTCGGCGTTGTCTACTTTTATTTTAAATCAGTTTTACACAACATGTTTTCGAAAAATTTCAAAACTTCAGACAATTTTGTGCAAAAGAGTAATTGAATTTCTTACCATAGCTAAAATCCGGCGTGGAGCGCCGGAACATTTGAGCAAATTAGTTGGAAGGATATTTAGATATACTGCTCGATTTCCTGTAGTGGAACGTCGAAAAGTTTCAAAAGTTATGCGTGAAATTAGAAGAAATCTATGTTGAAATAGCTGTTTCCGCTCTTTAACTTGTTTCAAAAACTATTCCATAGGCAAAAATTGACTTATAGGTCGCCAAGAAAGTAAATAAAGATCAGTAAAAGACATTATCCGGCGCGAAGCTCCAAAAAAATCTCATAAATTATGATCACTGACGGCCAAAAATCATTACACATTACATATCATTCATTATCTCGCTAACTATTTCGGGCCCCCCGCCCACCTTAAATCCACTTTTGTCTGTTCTATTCCAAATCGTCCTTTTTCAGTTACTGCGGAAAATGTTGGTTTGGTTATAAAAGTGCGCTAGTAGATAACTATAGCAATGCTGTTTCGCACAAAGAAATATTGTGATAGAGCCTTTTGATCTTTTGGCATTTCATGAGTGCAGCGCATGGTTGAATCACTATTGCAGCCTGTATACAGTCGTCACCATAGATGCACAGCATGGCCGATCTGGGGGGGGGTCAAAAATTGAGCTTGTTTAGGCCAAAATGACCTCAAAACTGATATAAACGCTAAAATAGCGTTAAAACTACGTTATTATACAGTTTCTGGTCAGTTTAAAGCACTTTTGAACATTTGCATCCGTTTTTGGCCTTCATTTTGCCTCATTTTTTTCACAAAATTTTCCATTACTCCATTCGGAGGGATGTAGACCCCCAAACCCCCCACGTGCATGTGTGTTCGTCACTATTTTTTTGAAAATGGGCGTTTTTTACGTTGATTGGCTGAATTATTGACGCCTTCGAATCACCTGACTGTATAAAAGCCTCAAGAATTTTGAAGCAGACTAATGCTAAAAGAAATGATGAACATGCTTAAAATTACCACTGGTCGCACTCCTTCTTGATTTGGCCACAACAATATAAATCAAAATTAGATATAACATTTGATGGAGAATATGGAATAAGAATCAAATTTTATCTTTGTTATAATCAGTGTTTATTATTGCAATTATAAATTTTCATTAATAATATGCATAACTCAATAAATAAGTCTGTTAAATATTTAATTAACAATAAAAACGGTGCATATGAGCAAAAATACACAGGACTACATACCGGTCGAACTGAGAACTATCTTGTTCAGATTAGACTCATCGGTGCTACACTGGCTGTTATATAGCGGCGGATTTACGGCGGGGGAGCGGGGCCCACCCCTCCTTTGGCCCAAAACAGACAAACACAGGGAATAAGAAAGTAATTGAAGTTTGATCTCACGAATTTTCCGGCGCAAAGAACTTTAAACACTTTTTGATAAAAAATTGCTCACAATTGCGACTTTTTTCGAAGTTTCGCACGAGATAACATTTTGGTATGTAAAGCGACGAAAAAATACTACTCTGCACATAAAGAGCGGGTTTTTGGACCTATTTTAACTGTTTTGAAAAAATTTGTGGTAGTTCCTTTACGAAAATCCTAGATCCGCTACCGCTGCCATAAATCATTGGTAGCGCGTTAGCGCATACCTATAATATACTTGGGTACCCCTAACATATGTCCACCCCTACAGTAATAACAGGACACATCTGGAAGGTGTGGTTTTTTATAAGATAGATGATAAAGAAGTCAATGCCCATCTTTTTTCTTTTCTTTACACTCAATGACCAGCTTGTAAAGAGCGTAATTCCTTGCAGATAGCCAATTTTTTTAAATGTTTGCTATAGCTTGAAGATTGCGAATCTGCGTTCAAAATTTTTTAGTTGTCGCAAAGAGAGTAAAATATGCATATTTTTGACAATATGGCGTTGTATTGTACCATTTAGCTTAATTTCGGTTTCTGTTCAGTCCAATTGGCTTCATAATGTAGACGATTGAAAAAGCTATGAAACATTTGTTTTTGTTTTTTTGAACGCAATATTTCTTGATCTGTGGTCGTTTGAGTGAAAAGGCTTCATGGCGAAAAATCAAAGTTTTCCTGCCAGCTACTCCACTAATCAGGCCGAATACGCTAATTATGCTAAAAATGTGCGCTATTCTAAGCGTTACACATCCCATTTTATTTTGTTTCAATACACCAAATATAGCGTTACTAGTGCAGGTGTAAAGTTAACATTGAAAAACTTTTTCCCGCCTAGAGCATTGTGGATGATGAATTTTTTTAAATATTCTCCGTAGCGGCAGAATAACGAATCTGATCTTTAAATTCTTCTACAGCTGGTGATTGTTGCGCTGTGAAGAGGTGAAGTATGAATATGGAGTTAGATCCAGCGGTTTAAAGTTTACAATCTCAACATGTTGTATGAAAGCAAGGAAATATTTAAGATTTTTATCCTTTGTCCCGAAAATTATTAGGTCTGAACTGTTAAAATTTCGTCAGTTACGAGAGTGTTGTTCGAGCAAGTGGTTATCGCTTTGTTATTGCACACATTCAAAAAGATTTTATCGGCAAAACCATAAAACTTTATGCGACTTATTGCTGGCTTCTTAATTTTATTGTTTTGTAAAACTCCAGATTTAGGTTTACTATTTTAATTTAGGGTCGGTAATTTATGTTGCAATATGCCTGGCTGTAAACGACTATATTTTACGTTTGTATTGTATAAGCCCTTTAAAAATATCATTCGCGTAATCATAAGTAGCGCGTCGGCGTTACAAGGGCTTGGGGGTTGCGGGTATGCTACCCGCCAGAAGGCTGAATACCTCCTCCCCCAAAAGACAAAATACCTTCCCAGAATTCAATTTTTGATTTTTTTTTGTTTTTTTCGCAATTTTTTTATGCTAATGGATAGAGTTCGATGAGGAACGTTGAAAAATGGTGTTTTTCACCATACCACCATTTTTAAGACCATTTTTTGACCTTTGAAAAATCTTGCAATTTTGGTGCTGCCCACTTATGGTTAGCGCCTACCTATAATTTACTTGGGTAAGCTAGCATATGAGGGCCCTCTACAACAAGAATGGGACATTTTTGTGAGGTGCAGTTTTTTTAAAGATATATAATTAAAAATACGGATTTGCACTTTTTTATTTTTGTTTACACTTAATACCAAGTTTGTTATGAGCGTGTAAAGTTTTAGCGTAACGTTATAACATATACAAACTTGCGACGGTTTTATCGGAATGTTTGTACACAACTCAGCATGAATGCCTCATACAATTTAATTGTACAGAATTGTATAGGATGAAATTCTCTAAATAATAAATTTTTGTTTTTTGAATTTCGCATTAGTTCTGGAGGGAGTGTAAAGAGTGTAAAAAATGCGAGCGTAAAGACAGATTTTGGTCGCTTTTATTTCTTCTTTCTGTCTGCAAACATCTCCGATTATAAGTCCCAGAAAATTTTTTCTGATAGAAATGTACTAGTACCCAAGGGCTAATTTCAATTAACCAGCAAATTTTTTTACACTCAATATGGAGTTAGATCCAGCGGTTTAAAGTTTACAATCTAGCGGGTGGTGTAAAAAACAGCTTTTGTCTCAGACTTATCCGCCAACTTATCCGCTTACTCCGCTTAGGAGTTGGGACAAGTTTAACAGAATAAAAAAGTACGTTCCAAAGGCTAAACGTTGCAGCAAATTGCGTTTAAAAAACGCAATATGGAGTTACTTCTGGAGGTGTAAAGTTCGAAATCAGGGGTGTAAAATGGGGTGAAAAAACATATTTACTTCCCTCTTTTGATTGGTCAATGTATCAAATAGGATGTGGAAAAAGTTATTCACACACAGCCGTACGAAACTTAAAGGCTACAAACTGACCTAAACCGAATTTCTACTCAATAAACAGTTAACTTCCAGATTTCACTCTGCCGATGCGCGAAAAAACACGTTTCTACCATGTTTTTAGTCTGCTAACTTCGCTGATAAGAAATCAAGACGCTCAAAGTATACTAAAAACAAAGTAGTCTCAAAATATACATATTGCATTTGGACGCGTTTCTTTAAATTTATTGCTAGGGATGTCCCAAGCCCCGGACTTGCACCGGGCCAGGGCTAAAACATTTATAGTTAAGAGTAAACATCTCAAATTCTCGTCTAAAATCAATCTAGGCAGTTGTAATGAAGTTTAGAAATAATCTATCTTAGAATACTGACGAATTCGAATGGCAAAATTTGAAAGTCGGACTGTTTCTGTAGCAAAAATATGGACTTGTATTCAACTTAGGCGGTTCAAATTTGGCGTATCAGCCTTACTTTTAAAGAAGTGGCAGAACTCAAAATCTAACTGCTGAGTCGGATCAGTTGACATATTCATGATTTATTATTTACTTTCATATTTCATCTCTCATAATAAATGGCCCAAATCGAAGGATGCATTAATTTTCCGTTCATTCTGTTAGATATTACAAATAAAACTCATACGGTGTGTTAACCCTGGCCGGATAAAACATAGCAATACTGGTTAAATAATCAGCTTTGGATTAATTTAATTTTTATGATTGAGATTGCTATGATCGGACTAAGTGGGGCCCTGACCTAAAATCATCTATGCTGTTACTATTTTGCGCCAAGTAATGATTTTTTTGGTCGAAATTCACAAATTTACGAAATTTTTGAATTCAACCTTTTGCCTTCCTGAATGTTTTATGCCGTAGCTAGAATTTTGAAAAGGAAAAGACGCTTAAAAGTCGTAAACCATCATTCTTATAGCGTTAACGGATCTGGATGGAAGGCATAGATAATTGTAAATAGATGGTGTCAGGTACGTATCCAGGATTCGGCAAAGGGGGCGGACACAACATAAATTGGCCGATATCTTGGAAATTCGTCGGGATAGCTCGCAAAAACTGCATTTTTTGACCTTTTTCACATGCTCTATCCATTAAAATCATGAAATTCAAATTTTTCGGAAAAAAATTTTTTAACCAAAATGCTATGAAAAAAAGTCGTTTTTTGGTCGCGCTTGAGCCAACGTTATAAAATATACTTCATATCTGGCGCGAAGCACCGGAAATTTGAAGATTTTACGACAGAGACAGGCAATTTTTTCCATCGTTCCGTGCATTATCTTACCTTTCAAAATATTATTTTCTGGCCAAGGGAGGGTGGGGGGATGACCACCTCCTACTTCCGCCCCCTCTAAATAAGGCCTTGTATGATGTAATGTGATTTTCTTACTCAGAACTGAGGGCTCTTAAAAATTTCGCTCTTATAAAGAGGAAATTGGCATAAAAAATATCTGGGTAAACTTTAAAATGCATGCTATCAGCTGAAATGCTAATATTGAATGATTTTTCTGCAGATAAGGTTGGTAACCAAACAGAATTTTTAGAAAATTTTTATTTATCTGTTGATAACTGTCTGATGTGGATATTCTATTATGAACCAGAAAAATTTTCTTGCAATTCTCGACTTCCTCGGAAATCGCTCATTTATGCATTTTTGAAACTCTGAAGATAAATTCACAACGAAGATGTTGCGCTAATAATTGTAATCATTTAAATGGGCTGATTCGGGATCAGAAACATCACTGATACTTTTCAAAAAGTTTTTGTTATTCTTCCAGTTTTTAATTTATTAATTTGAAGCCTTTCTAAGATGCGAACTCTTTAAAAAATCCCTTCTTCGCAGTCATATTAATAAGCACTATTACAGAAAGTACCATTAGTGATCTATAGTGTACACATATACAATGGGTCCAGCATACATTGTGTACTCAACATCTTGCCCCGGCCCGGCTAAAAAGTCTGCCCCGGGACATCCCTACTTCATACTTATTTAGATGTGATGGTTTAAAAATTGAATTCTGGTATAAGAAAACGCTTTCCGCCTATTTTTTGTGAGCCAATTTCCCCGGAATTCTCTATACTCAATACTGAGTTTGAGTTATTCTAGAGATGTAAAGTACTAGCACATGTGTTGAAAAAAACGGTTTTGCAATTATTCTGTCTACTAAATTCTCCGATTATGAGTTAGTATGTCCGAACTAATGTAAAAAATAAAAAAACGTCTTGAAGGGTTACATATCGCAATAAGATGCGTTTCTTTACACTCAATATTGATTGAGTGCTGTAGGTGTAAAGTCATAGGTCTGGGACGAATAATACGTTTCTGTGTCTCTTTTGTCTATGATCTTCCGTTATGAGTAGGGGCATGATCTCAACTCTAAGAATGCTTCACGCTTATGGATCACTCATTCTACTGGATGAGCCATTTTTCTCGATGGCGGTGTAACGTAGTTTACACTAATGATTTATTTTCTTCTCAGAGTCTTGTGGAGGGTCAATTTTTTAAAAACTATTATTTGGAACATCAGGATTTTTAAAGAGAGTTTAGATAATTTTTTTACACTCAGCGGTGGAGTAAAATTTACACTGAGAATTAACTTTAGCTATAGAGCATTGCCAACGGTCAAGTTTTTTTCAAAACAAAGTGATTTCTCCGCACCATCAGGATTACAAACTAGTTGCAATTTGCTGCACATCCTCCAGTTGTGTTAGCTTTACACTTTACGGTAACTTCAGGCCCAGGAGGTTGTAAATTGTACTAGATAAGTTTTTTTATTAACCTTTTCTCCGTAAAACCAGTATTACAAATCAACATTATTTTTTGTGACTCAATGGCTGCGTAAAGTTTGAACCGAAAATTAATTTTGATTTCAAAACGTTGTGAAAAGTAATTTTTTTAAACTGTCATTAATAACATGATTACGAATTAGGAAGGAAGTCTTATTTGCAATTTAGATAATAATGTGAATGAACAATCTTCTTTTCTGTGTTGTTCAAGTGTCATATTTCATTTGGCAAGTTACTTATGAGTTTATTAATCAATTCACTCAAATCATTCTAATTAAAAGTAGGGTAATAGCAAAGAAAAATGTCCGATGAAACAAAAACGGACAAATAAACTTGGAATAGTTGAATTATTAAAGACATAGAATGAGGGGAGTAGGAAAAGTCACCTATGCGTACAACAAATCGTAATAACCTGCTAAAAATCAGACTTTTTCCAAGCAACACAATAATCGAAGTATATTCTGCGGCCTCTGAAAAAAGGTGTCTTCTCAAAAGATTTCTCACTTGTTTGCTGAAGAGCCTAGAAGGAAATTTTGACTTGTGCTAGATAGCCGATTCACTTGGATATCAGTATCGCACTTTTCTGACAATATTTAATCAATATTCAGTTAAATGGCTCAACAGAGAAATTATGACATTCGTAAGTCTGATTTTTGGCAGATTCTTATGATATGTTGTACGCATAGGCGACTTTTTCCTAGTCTTCTCCTTTTATGTCTTTAATAATATGTTATTCCAGGTATATTTGTCCTTTTTGTTCCATCGGAGGATTTTTCTTTGCTATAATTACAATATTCAATTACATGCAAATTACTTCATAAATTCTCATGCATCGTCTTTATCAAACCGATTCCGACATTTTTTCCATGTTTAAGTCCATGCAAATTTATGTCTCCATTTTTGGAATGTATGCAGTTCATATATTTTCCTGAATTGTTTGGATTTGCTGGCGCATCGATCGGATTGTTTATTTTTGGCCGGATTCGTTCGTGTCGCCTTGTTTAACGAACGATTGATTTTCATTGCTATCTCGTGCGTGCGATTTTTGGCGGCCAACACATTCTAGGGATGAATGCCATGCCTGCCTTTCGTTCGCTGTTTATGTCGATGCAGGATTTTACTTTAATTAGTTAGTAACGTCATTCAATTGGCTTAGATTTTAATTAAATAAAGTTTCTGTACTACCATTGTTACCTTTCTCTCAATGCCAACCTTTGCAATGGAAGCCATATACTATTGAAAAAACTAAAAACTGTTGCAGTTAATCTTTGCTTATGCGGACGCTGGTTATAATTTTCCACTATTTCTGGTTCGAAATACATTATAAAGATAATTTTTTGCGCTGAATTTTTATCAATGCAACGGCCACTTTTACGTAGGTTTTTTCATCTGTTTGAAGTAGTTTTTTGCAATGAGGACGCAATATTTTAAGAACAAAATCATGCTTATATAAATGTAGAATACTAATGCCCCGATGGAGCAAAAAAAGTGAATATACTTGGATTTCTTCATTGTTAAGGATGTGAAAGGAGGGGACTACGGAAACTTTCCCTATATGCGCAAAAGCCACAATAATGTGCTAAACAGTTAGACTTCCTCTAAACAACGCAAAAATCGAAGCATATTCTGCGGCCTTAGCTCACATATACAAATTGAATTGAGTTGGCCATGGAGGTCGCGAAAAAGATGATAAACTGATTATGTAACACATCTGAAAGTTTTTCAATGCTTCTTTGCGAAACAGTGGAAAATCATTTGAGACTACACCTTGATTATTTACAGGCTGCAGAATATACTTCGATTTTTGCATTATTTAGAGGAAGTCTAACTGTTTAGCACATTCTTATGGCTTTCGCGCATATAGGAAATTTTTCCTAGTTCCCTCCTTTCACATCCTTAACAATCCAGAAATCCAAGTATATTCACCATTTTTTGCTCCATCGTAAAAAAAGAGCAATGGAATGAACGTTAGACCTAAAGAATTTCAGTGATCTGATCAGTCGTACATAGTTGAAATTTTATGTTCAAGATCATATTATTTCCTTTTAACTTCATTAGTTCAACTGCATGTCATTTTTACGCGTTTCATGTTAATTTTTGCTAATTTTGTGCACCCGAAGTCGCTTCTGTAAACTTTTTAAACAAAACATTCCATTCTAATCATTAATAAGAGCGCCTCATGTTCATCGTAGGATACAAAATCGAAGGGATTTAATGAATCATCGCTTTGAACCATGTGCAACCTAAGCTATTTCGAGACGAAGTTGGGATTGACTTACGAGAAGTCTTGTTCGAATCAAAGTCTTCGGCGACAATATTGTGGTCGTTTGACGAAATTCAACTTTGGAAAGTTGCATAAGGGACCTGTTTCCTCTTCGTTCTGCCTTGCGTGAAATTTGTCAAGTGCTCAATTCTATCCTGTGCACGCGCATCAGAATAAGCCAGATAAAGGATTGCAGTCCGTTTCACATTGATTCTTGCTTCCTTTCAGGAACTTTTATTATCGCAAACTAAAAGTTCGTCATAATTTCATTTCATTATTAGTTAGTCAATTATCGTGGGTCACCAACAGACAGGCTGCCTCCTCCCACCATTCCTTGAATCCATCCTTATGTGAAATGGAAAACTTGAGTGCTTTTGATCTTAATAAATGTTAAAGACAGTTTCACAAAGTAAATGCATATTCGGTAAAGAAATTAACTTAAAAGCACTGTACGTGTTAAAACGGTTTTTCGGATAATTCGCCTCCCCCCTCACAATTAGCCCCCCACAACTCACCCCCACACAACTCGCCCCATCCCCCACAACTCGCCCCCAACCACAACTCGCCTCCAACCACAAATCGCCTCCAACCACAACTCGCCTCCACACAACTCGCTCCCACACAACTCGCCCCTCCACAACTCGTCCCTCCACTACTCGTCCCTCCACAACTCGCCCCTCCACAACTCGCACCAACACAACTCGCCCCCCCCACAACTAGACCCCAAAAATGTCGTAATTACAATCCAATCATGGAGGATTTGGTCGGACCGCAGAAGCCAGAAACCTCGCAGAGTTCAATTTTCCAATTTTTTTGTAATTTTTTGATGCTAATGGATAAAGCTAACAATAACGTATCATTGTCCATAACACAATTTTTTCTCCCAGGCTTTTTTGTATTGTCTGCGTATTGTCAGCCTCAATCCAATCTTAAATGTTTAACAATTGACAAATCAGTTCAACCCCTACCAGCATATGCGCATACATATAATCCAATTGATGCCTGCTTCCCACAACCAGACATGCAAGTGGGGATTGCGAGACCAAATTCTGAGGGGTCAGATGAGGTCAAAATTGTAAAAAATAGCACCAAAAATTCAACTCTGGGGGATTTATCGATTTGAGGGGGTCTTAACGACTGGGGGACGGGGTGTGCAAACCTCCCACGCCCATGTGTGGTTGCGGGGTCTCTAGACTCGCCAGAATGGATGAATGGAAACTTTTTGAGAAAAATGAAGCTAAGTAAAGACTAAAAACCACGAGAAAAAGTTGTTTTGAAGTGCTCGAAATCTACCATTAACTGTAGATTAACGCAGTTTTAACGCTATTTTAGCATTTAAGTCCGTTTTTGACGTGAGTTTTGTCCAGAAAAACTCAATGTTTGACCACGGCGGACCAGCTGTTTCGACCGGTCATATTCCCACAACTGACTCCCATAAATCAGCATAAGCAATATGCATCAAAAAATATATGAAAATGTACCAATATATTTATGTGTACACAAAAAAAATGACAGACTCGTTATGCTACAGCTAGCAGCAGTGTGAACACGCCGCAAAAATGTGTCATCATGAGTACAATTTTCACCATAAATATGATTTTTCGTGAAGCTTCTATATAGACTTTAGAATACATAATTGCATTCAATCATGAACCCTTGGCTTGAAATTCCAAAGACCAGTTGTGAGGGGTGAGTTGAGAGTGGGGGGCGAGTTTTGGGGGGAGATGAGATGTGGGAGGGCGAGTTGTGTTGGGGCGAGTTGTGTGGGGGCGAGTTGTGTGGGGGCGAGTTGTGTGGGGGCGAGTTGTGTGGGAGCAAGTTCGTGTGGGGGCGAGTTCGTGTGGGGGCGAGTTTTGATTGGGGGCGAATTGTGGGGGGGGCGAGTGATCGACATCTCGTTAAAACTGTTAGCAAGATGCAAGTAGATACAGATTTGGGGTGCAAACGAATAAGTGAGGATAGTTTTTATTTACGTGTTCGAATGTTTGCTATACCGGCTTAGGTATGTATATTTTGTGAAATTCAAATAGTATCACAACAGATTATTTTAAACATGCGTATCTGATAAATAACCTGAAATTTACCATTTATGCGAATGTAAAAATCTAATTTTTTCTGTATCACTTCTGAGTTTGGAGACTTAGTACAGATAATACAGGATTGCAGTATAGGTCAGCCTATTTAGTTTGTTCGAGTTTTTGAAAAACTTAGCAGTGATTACAACAGTTATTTGAAATTATGATATACAGTATATTCAGCTATATAATGATATCTGAAATTGTCCAGCGACAAAACTGTCAGATTTAAGAATCACTTTCGTAGCTCAATCATGTATATTAAATTTAGTGAAAAAGCTTACGAATAAATGAAACAGGCCATAGGTAGCTATCACTTTGACGACTTGTATTTTGCCTAATACGCCGAATACGTATGTGTGTATATTGATTATTCAGACGCTAATATTTGTGGCTTTTGTATCATTTACCGATTTGTAAAAATTTCCATACCTCCGTCACACACGCGGTCATTAAAATAAAGTGATATTGTTTTACTATTTACTGATAGGCCCATGCCCTACAGTCTGTTTCAAATAAGCATGCGCCTTCCACTTAATGGCTCTCAGATGTTGTAAACCAGCATTCTCCATAATTATGTTGAGTTCTTTCATATTTATCGAATATTCTTTTCAAAATTCCTTTTCTTCTTACCGAAATAAACTATTCTGTAAAACAAAAGAATGAATTTAATCTATTTCACACAAGTGTGAGCATAACCTTTAGGAACTCAGATGTTGTAAACCAGCATTCTCCGTAATTGCGTTGAATGATGTCGTATTTACCGAATATTCTTTTTCAAAATTCCTTTTCTCACCGAAATACACTATTCTATAAAACAATAGAATAAATTTAATCTTTTTCACACAAGTTTAATCATAACCTATAGGAACTATCATCCACAAAAAAAGCTGACAAATTACGATAATTGTACTGATCTGACATATAATTATCGAAATCGTTCTCTACCAACACGTCCTTACATATCCATAGTCCCAACACGGCCACTAAAATTCCCAACACATCTTTAACACGTCCATTGTCCCAACATGGCCACGGTCTTAGCCCAGCCACCATCCCAATATGGCCACCGAGGGTAAGTTGGGTGGAGGTGGGGTCTTACTGGACTTTCCCGGGAATCTGTAAGACCCCACAGAACCAATTAACCCGTCAAATGAATTTCGGTGCTCTTTTTGGCGCTTTTGTAAAAAGTCAATATGAATGCCGCATACAATTTTATGGCATAGGATTATAGAAGATAAGATTCTCCAGATAGCAAATTTTTTGTTTTTTCGAATTTTGCATTAGTTCTTGAAGGGTGTGTAAGGAGTGTAGAAATCTGCGGGTGTAAAGACAGATTCTGGTCGCGTTTTTGTCTTTATGTCTGCCAACGACTCCAGTCATGAGTCCCAAAAATTTTTTTCTGATGAAATGTACTTGGACCAAAGGCTGCTTTCTGCTTATCAGCAAATTTTTTTACACTCAATGTGGACTTATAGTCTGTTTCACACAATTTTGGTCATAAATTTTAAAATTATCTTCGACAATAAACTGACAGATTGCGATTAAAGCATCGATCTGATATATAATTATCGTAATCCTCGGCTTACTGTCGGTAAAAATTCTAAATTCATGCACGAAGTTATATGAAACAGACTATAGATCCATGGGTTTAAAGTTTACAATCTAGTGGATGGTGTAAAAAAACAGGTTCTGCATCAGATTGCTCCGCCTACTTCTTCGGCTATAAGTCGGGACAAGTTGGATAGAATGAAAACGAAGTACGTTCCAAGGGTACACGTTACACGGCTGCCTTTAAAAAAACAATGTTTAATTACTTCTGAAGGTGTAAAGTTAGAAATCAAGAGTGTAACATTGAGCGAAAAACACGTTTTCTTCCTCTTTTTGATTGATAAACATCTCAAATAGGATGCGTCGCAGAAGTTTTTTACACACAAACGTACTACAATTTAAAGGCTGAGAACCTAACCAAACCGAATTTCTTAACACTCAATACGGAGTTAGTTTTAGATTTTTAAAGTTTACAATGTAGTGGATGGTGGAAAATTACGTTTTTGTCTCTTTTTGTTCACCAATTTCTCCGTTTAGAAGTCGGACAAATCGCATAGAATAAAAATAAAGTACTTCCTAAGCAGTACACGTCGCCGCAAAGTGTGCTCATTTACATCAATACTGAGCTTTTTCGGGATGTGTAAAGTCAAAAATTGGGGCTGTTAAATGTGTTTCTGTCTTGTTTTTTCTATCAACTTCTCCGGTATGAGTCTGGACATGATCACAAGTCTGAATGTACCAGGCTTAAACGGCATACGTCAGTCGGGTGCTTTTGTTTAAACTAAACAGCTGTAAAGTGGTTTACATCTAATATTTATTGTCTTCAGACCATTGTGGTGAGTTCATTTTTCATAAATATTGATCGTAATATCAGAGTAATTTCAAAATTATGATTCCGACTGAAATCTTCTTCAAACTGGGTTTATACTGTAAATTTACTCCAGTTCTAGAGTGTTGCAGACGCTTAATTTTTTCAAAATGTTCTATGTAACGTCAGAATCACGAATCTGAATGTTAGTTTTCTATACACCCATTAGCTGAGTTAAGTTTACACTGAAAATCAACTTTAGTTTTAACGCGTTGCAAAAGCCTAATTTTTCAAAATGTACGGTAGGATTACGAATCTGAGTGTAAGCATTCTTTACACCCAGTAGTTGTGTAAATTTTTGCTGAAAATATTTGATCTGTTAAAATAAGATAATGTTGTCTTGTATGAAAAAGATACTGCTGATGTTCGGAACAATATTGTCTTCCGCGTTTTTGGACTGCTGTCATTATTGTGGCATATCGATCAAGCCCACTGCGCTCTCTTGGTTGTATCATGCACATCAATCGATTGAGCCCAATTCGCTCTCTTGGTGTTGCATCAGATCGGCATCGCAGCTAGGGCCGTCCAATTTAACGGCGCTGCAAGCGGGTTAATCGATCGATTCGTTTAACCCGTACTTTTATGTCCCAGGTGGTCATAAAAGTCTGCTGGTCGCATCTTTCGTAGGAGCGCTGCTTCGGCTTGCGTAAGCTACGGAAAGCTGATCAGTGAAGGGCCCTCGGGCCGGTGTCACACCTTAAAGTGTCCGGCCGGACACTTTAAGGTACCTCTAAAGTGTCCGAGTTTACCTTAAAGTGTCCGGACCACAATAGAGTGCTTAAAATCTAGAAAACATGTAGGTATTTTAACATTGGGATAGAGTGGGCATCATACGTAGACGTAAAAGGATAGGGTTTGAACCCCCAAAATCCAAAGTCTCCAAATTGGTAGATCCGTAGAATTGAATAATTTAGCGTTTTTTGCAGTTATGCTCCATCTGACTGCCAGAATTTGGTCCACTGCCCATGTAAAGTCGCAGGCATTTAACTGCCCAAAGTGTTGGGTTGGGTTCGCCGACCAATAGGGGGAGTGCGCGAACTTCAATTTTTATTCAAAAATTGAAAGAACTGTAAGTGCGGTGCACATACACACTCATCGAACTCATGTGCTATTTCCCGACAGCTTGTCTCGCTGTTCGGATTGCTTTCCCAGCAGCTCGTTTCGCTGTTATGGATGTGCTTTCCCGTCAGCTCGTTTTGCTGTTCAGATGTCCTTTCCCAGCAGCTCGTTTCGCTGTTATGGATGTGCTTTCTTTTCAGCTCGTTTTGCTGCTCGGACGTGCTCTTTATAGCTTTTGCGCTTCTTTTGCGCTTTAACCCGTCGAGATGACGTTTCCTCTCCGGATTAGATAGCCCAATTTTCAGATAATCGAGCGCTGGTTCGGTTCGCGAAAGCGACCGAACACTGTGCAGTGGCGGATTCTCGGATCTGCCCAGTTTTTAAGCTTCTCAATTACAGAATGCACCTAAAGTGGCTAGAAATCGCAAGTTTTTGCACAAAATCTGGGAGAGGGGAATGAACAATTTATGTTTATTTGATTTATGTTTTTATATCTACGACTTTGATTACGGGAATCTCCACCCCCACATGTATGAATGGTAGCATGGTGGGCAATATATAAAATGAAGCAGAGGCGTAGCCAGGATTTTGGTTCGGGGGGCATAAACAAAAATTTTTTAAGACTACTTTTGCATTGAATGCCAGTAACGTTATGTATAGTAAAACTGAGTTTTTCGACCTTTAGTAGTGTAGCTTAGCTAATTCATAGGCTTCTGACGATCAAAAATACAAATAGTGTAGAGCGGCGCAAAGCGCCGAAAATTTTTGGAATTTCTATCGTTTTCATGTAGAATTTACGGCCTTTCAATTGACAAATAGTTCGGAATTCATAAGTGGCGCAAAGTGCCAAGAAATTTAGTCATTTTTTTCCGCTCTTAACATTTTGTAGCTCTGTGAGTAATAATAGTCTGACAGAGCAGAAAATTATCAAATTTGTACAAAACAGTTTTGAGAGTTCAAGCTTCTAACAAGAAAACTGCGAATTACTAACTTTGCCTGAAGATATTTTGTGTGATTCAGGCTTTTAAACGCAATGCTGGAGCTTTACAAAAAGAAAGAACAGTAACTGGCGGCGCTATGCGCCGGAAAATTTTGACGTTTTTGCACTTTAAACTCAATTTATACTGCTTAAATGATACAAAACAGACAAATTAATGCCGGCACGAAACGCTGGAAATTTTTAGAAATTCCTAACCCTTTTACCTGGCTTGTTCTCCCTAAAATCTCGTTGCACATGCATAACGAGATTTTACGGCTGCGGAGGGTCTGGGTGGCGCGCTCAAGCGTTCCCAGCGGGGTTGGGGCAGAGTCCCGGAAAATTTTGTAACAAAAGCATTTTGATGTTAAATAGTAACGTTAAAATTTTCGCAAAATCGGCCTAATCTCGGTTCTGAAGCAAGCCCAAAAACACTTAAAACTGATGAACTCTTACATTGCACAAAACTTCTGAGCATGAATGCGTTTTTCGACCTCTACTAATTACATAGCGCGGCAACGGGTCACTGCCAATGCGATATAGAAAGATTTATCAATGAAAATTTTGTTCTTACCGTTTTTAGGCCCATTTGTGGCCTTCTTATTTACAGAGACCAAAAAAGGAGCAAAAACATAAGGAAAATTGGTCATTCCTGTTATTTAAAATAGGATTATGTGTCCTTGTAAAGAAAGACAAACGAAACAAAGAATAGACAAGAGCAGGGAATAGACAACTGGTACCTACTCAATCATTTTCGCACTTCTACTATTATGCTCAACAAACATGCGCAGTTTCATTCAACGAACAAATAGTGCATTAAATTACTAAAGTGATGTGAAGTGCTGGATAATTTTAGCTAATTCAATCTTTTGAATTGATTGGATCTAGATAGCAATAAATAATAATGACTCGGCGCGAAGCGCCGGATAATTTTGACGTTTTTGCCTTTTTGAACTCAGTTTTCTGGACACACATTATTGCATTAGAAAAATCAACAATATTTCTGAAAAATTTCGGGAGGGCATGTGCCCCCAATGCCCCCCCTGGCTACGCCTATGAAATGAAGTCTTAGGATCTAGTACACAATTTTACCCGCCACCGTTTTTTAGCCGATTCAAATAAGCCACAGTGGCCAACACTGTAGATTCAAATAAGCTACAGTGACCAACACTATTTTTATTGATGCGAGTCAGAACGTGTTTGATAATTTTTGTGTAAAGTTTGGTCACTGTAGCTTATTTGAATCGGCTTAAAAACGGTGGCGGGTAAATTGTATACTAGATCCAAGTCTTAGGCATGTCTTTTTAGAATCATGAGTGAATGGAACCGTGTGCTGTATACATAGCCGTGCCTAGGGGGTGCGAACTGTGCGGCCGCACAGGGCCGCTAAAATTATGGGCCGCTAAAAAAGTTGTAGTGCATGCCGTATAGAAATTCATTTTTGGCGGCCCTCTTACAATAATTCGATACATACGTTCAAAAGGATCGATTTTTCGACGTTCTAATGCAAACACAGTCAGTTAAAAATCTTTACTTGCATTTTTAAGAGAACGCTGACTGAGCTATACTTGTTCTCATTTTTCAGACATATTGTTGATTTTTCTGTTGCAGTAATGTGTGTCCAGAAAATTGAGTTCGCAAAGGCTAAAATGTCAAAATTTTCCGGCGCTTTGCACCGAGCCATAGATCAAATGAATTTAAAAGCTTGAATCAGCTGAAAAAATCTAGCACTTCACATCACTAGTAATTTAATGCACTATTTGTTCATTGAATGAAAGTGCGCATGCTTGTTGAGCATAAAGCTAAAAGTGCGAAAATGATTTTGTACCAGTCTGTCTATTCTTTGCTTTTTTGTCTTTCTTTACAGGGACACAATCCTATTTTAAATGAAAGAAATGGCCAAATTTTCTTATGTTTTTGTGCATTTCCTGTTTTCCGAACTGCATCTTCTTAATAAGAAGGCCACAAATGGGCCTGAAAAGGGTAAGAACAAAAACTTCAATTTATACATTTTTATATATCTTATTGGCAGCGACCCGTTGCTGCGCTATGTAATTAGCAGAGGTCGAAAAACGCATTTCAGCTCAGAAGTTTTGTGAGATGTTAAGCCCGAAACATACTTCACGCGATTCGCGCCGCAGAGGGGTTTGCGGCCACAGTATACCCAAAAATGTGACGTCATGGCGCGAAAGTGGCGCGGCAAAATTCATCTGCCGCTTCGCGTCACCTAGGCATACTTCACGCGGCGCAGTCGCCGCGCGGCAAGAAAAAAATGGCGCCAACTGGGCGACCCTTCGCCGCTTCGCTGCCGCTTCGCTCGATGTTGGCATACTCCGCGCGAATTGCCGCAATGATAGCGCGTTGATTTCTTTCATAATCGATTTTTTAAATCGGCGAAAGCTCATTTAAATTCATTTATGCATTTACAATGTAGGTTACCATCTTAGGACACCATGTACATATGTATGTAGGCCCGTATCCAGGAGCCTCCCCCCGAAATGGGAAAAATTTCAGTTTTTCCCAAGGGTCACCCAAGGGGGAAAAATTGAAAATTGGCGAAGTGCGTCTAAAACACCGCCAAAACAGGTTTTTAGCGTACTTTTGAGCAAGTAAACTATTGTTTATGTATAGTTTTGTCTTCTAAACCGCTAAAAATCGTTCAAATTTGACTTAGACATAGAGAGCATGTCAATTTTTTTCCAGCGCTGTGCGCCGGATTCATTGTTCAGCTATAGTTTTTGCCTTCTAGCTCACTCAAAACAGATCAAATTTGAGGTTTGACATGGGAAACATGAAATTTTTCCGGCGCTTCGCGCCGTAATTTATTGTTTATACATGTTTTTTGTCTTCTACTTCGCTCAAAACCGCTCAAATTCGAACTTGACATGCAGAATATGTCAATTTTTCCGTCTCTTGGCGCCGAATTATTCATTGTCTGCATTGTTTTTCTCTGTAAAGCAGAATGATTAAGTGCAAAGGCAAGAGATAAGAAATAATTCGTCGATTAAGTGATGAGAAATCAAGTTAACTGATAAATTTGCTGTATATCAATATGAAATAGAGTAGACAATTTTTGAATTTTTTTAAATATTTATCCACCATCGTATAGAGCTCGCCGAGATACGCTCAAAACTGCCTTTATTTTCGCCTATCTCCTAATGGATTTCGAGATCTCAAAAATTTTCGCCCCCCCCGAAATAAAATTCTGGATACGGGCCTGCATGTATGTATGTACCACTGATGTCGGCTGGTTAGCAGAATCACACGATATCATTCTGAAAGAGATGGAGGAGGAAGTTTATTTTACACTTGCTTGTCATCTGCACAGTGCGGGAAAATTCTACCTCTCATTTATCAGTGTTGGATCGAAATCTACGATCCTAAGCTAAAAATGCGTACAGCAAAAATAAAATCACACAACCGAGTGGTCAGAAGCATTCAGGATTCATGCACCTTTTCTATACAAGAAATAACAAAACGTCCAGAATCAATGAATGAACGTCTTGCATCCTGCATGAATTTTTTAACACTATTTATTCAAAAGACAGGTATGTACGCAATAATTAAAAGCTACACAACAAATTGGAGAAAGTCCGATCAAAAACGTACAAATCTAGTACTGCCACATACGTACTTCTATGACATTTCAAAATCGACGAAGATCGTTTACGCTCACGTAGATAAGTACTTCATTATAGATTCAGAGCAGATCGATACCGGCGCACCTCATTAGCATTCGCGAGGAAAGTCCAAATGTTTGGACTTCTGCGGCGCGGCGAAAAAATTCGAAAAAATGCTAAAAATAGACATTATTTGCTTCTCGCCGCGCGGTGAAGTATGCCATGAAAAGCGGCAAAAAAATTGGACTTTAGCGAATTTGGTTGCGGCGCGGCGGCCGCTTGAAGTATGCCTTGGGCCGCTTGAAGTGTGCCTTGAAATGCGGCGCGGCAAACTTCGCGCCTCGCCGCGCGGCGCCAGGAAGTATGCCATGGGTCAGCGCGAATTCGGCGCGGCGACCGCTGCGGCGAATTTGCGCCGTTCGCCGCGCCGCGTGAAGTATGTTTCGGGCTTGAGAGTTCATCAATTTTGAGTGTTTTTGGGCTCCATTCAGAACCAAAATTCGGCCGTTTTTGCGAAAATTTCAACATTATTATTTGACATTAAAATGCTTTTTTACAAAATTTGTAGGGACTCTGCCCCGGACCCCGCAGGGAACGCTTGACCGCGCCACCTAAGACCCCCGCAGCATATGTGGGCAGCAACAAAATCCCGGGGGGGACGGTAGGTGCAAGGTTTTTTAGAGGTCGAAAAATGGTCTTAAAAATGATGGTATGGCTAAGAAATACCGTTTTCAAGGTTTCTCATTGAGCACTACCCACGAATACCAGCTTTAAAAACATGGGAAGATGATGAATCGCTCAAGTCATGCACATGGACCAGACATGTACACTGAGCTAAAAGTTCTTGCTCGATCAAGTCCAAATGAATTAACTTCGCCAGTAGCTACTCTTAAATATCTATCAAATGATTTCCAGGATGTTTTCCCGAACCTTATAATTGATTTCAGAATTTTACTTACAATACCTATTGCTGTGGCCTCAGCAGAACGTTCCTTCTCGGAACTGAAATTAATCTTAGGTAGCGCGTTAGCGCGTACCTATAATATACTTGGGTACCCCCAACACCTGTGCACCCCCTACAGCTATAACGGGACATTTCTGGAAGGTGCGGTTTTTTTTAAAAGAAAGATAATAAAAAAATTCGCTGCCCGTGTTTTTTTGTTTTTCTTAAAACTCAAAATTGACTGTGTAAAGAAGGTGTAAAGTTTTTGTGTAACGTTATAACATAGGACAAATTTTGGGACCTTTTTACTGCGGCATGTGGATAACTGAGTATTGATGACTCGAAGGATTGAACAAGATAGGATAATAGAGGGATAAATTCTTCAGATGACACTTTTTTGTTTTTTGAAATTCGCATTAGTTATCGAATGGCAGTGTAAAGAGTGCGAAAATCTGGGGGTGAAAAAGCACTTTTTGGTCGAGTTTTCAACCTGCCTATGTCCGATACTAACTCCGGTTATGAGTTTTTTAAAATGTTTTCTGACAGAAATGTAGAGCGGATCAATGCTACATTCTGCATATAAGCAAAGTCTTCTATGCTCTAAGGTGAGTTAGATCCTGGGGTTTAAAGTTTACACTCTAGTGGATGGTGTAAAAAAACGGATTTTAACTAAGATTTCTCTGCCAAATTTTTCCGCTTATGAGTCAGTGTAAATCGAAGACAGCATTAATAAAGTGCCTCTCAGGGGCTAAACATCGCAGCAAACCGCATTTAAAAAAACGCAATATTGAGTTATTTATGGGGGTGTAAAGTTCGAAATCAGAGGAAAAAATGGGCGAAAAAACACGTTTTTTACGAAGTTTGATTGATAAATCATACCAAATAATTTTTGCAACAGAATTTTGGCACACAGGAATGTACTACGATTTAAAAGCTACAAATTGTACTAAACCGAATTTCTTTAAACTCAATGGGGAGTTCGGTACGGAATTTTAAAGTTTACAGTGTTCTAAATGATGGAAAATACGTTTTTGTTGCGTTTTTTGTTCGCCACTTTCTCCGTCCAGAAGTCGGGATAAGTCTAATAGAATAAAAATAAAGTGCTTTATATCGGATGCATGTCAAAGCAAATTGTCTATACATTAATATTTAGCGAGTGTAAAGTCAAAAATTTGGAGTTTAAAATGCGTTTCTGTCTTGTTTTTTCTGCCTGCTTCTCCGGTTACGAGTCAGGGACACGTTTATCAAGTCTAGAAATGGACCAGGAACCAAATTTGATATGCCAGTCTGGCACATATGTTTACATTCTACGGTGTTGTAAAGTAGTTTACACCAATTGTTAGTTTGCCCATAGAACATTATGTAGACTTAATTTTTTCATAAATATTAATCGTAATATCGGAACAATATCAAAATTACGAATCTGACTAAAATCTTCTTTACACTAGGTGTTTACATGAAGTTTACACTACATATGTATTTATCTTCGTTTTTGAGCATTCCAGAAACCTAATTTTTTCCTGGAGTCTAGAAGTTTTCAAAGGATCAAATGTGAGACGTCACGTAGGTGCGTTTGTTTACATCCAACAGTGATGTAAAGTAGTTTACACTCATTGTTTATATGTCCTCAGACCATTGTAGAGACATAATTTTTTCATGAATGTTGATCATAATATCCGAGTAATTTTTTACACTGCATGTTAGCCTTTGTTCTAGAGCATTGCAAAAACCGAAATTTTTTCCTGAGATATATAAATTTACAGGGAATGAAATATATACGTCAGTTGGGCGCGCTTGCTTACACTCAGCAGTATTGCAAAGTGGTTTAAACCTAATGTTTATTGTCTTTAAAACATTATGGACTCATTTTTAAATAAATGTTGAAAGTAATATCGGAGCAATATCAAAATTACGAATCCGACTAAAATATTCTTTACGCTATGTGTTTGTGTCAAGTTTACATTACGTGTTAACCTTAATTCGATAGACTTGCAGAGACTTTGTAACTGAAGTCAAGAAATTTTCAAGGATTCATATGTGAGACATCAATTAAGTGAGTTTTTTTACCCTCAAAAGTAATCTAAAGTGATTTAAAAATTATGTTCAAGTGTCCTTAGATCATTGAAGAGATATAATTTTGTCTTAAATGGGTTGCATTAAAGTTGAATCCTTCTTAGCCGTGTTTATAATATGTTTCACAAAATCTTGCACATGGAGAGCTATCGTTTAATTGATGTAAATTGCCTGCAAAAGTGGTTTAAAATGAACCAGCAATCACACTACTGTGCACAGAAGTCGACAAAGATATGCAGCTTTATTGTAATCATGTACATTAATAAGCCGTAAACTGTTAGTATTCTCTACACCTAGTAGTTGTGTAAAGTTTGCACTATTCATTTGTTGTTAATATGCAGTCTATACTACAAATTTATTTTACTACCAAATCAAAGCGTTAGTGTTCCTTACATTTGATATTTGCGTGAAGTTTTTGAATTTTTGCCGAAAAACTTTGCCTTCTAATTTACCAACATCCCGCCTTTTCCATTTTCTTAAAGTTTAAAATCTTTTATAAGTCTCTTAATAATTTAATGGTAGGTTTTAACTTTAAGTTTCTCTTGGTTTACAACTCTCGCTTAGCAAGCTCATTTTTCAAAACTTTTTCATAGTGATCAGATTAGTCGCGTTTAGTTTGGAATTGGTGGACGGTCGTTATTTTATTACTCGGCTTAAATAAACCAAGTGACTATCTTTTGATTATTTTCTTTATCGCAAATTCAAACACCCAATTTTCAATTTGAAAATTGACCCAATTTTCAATTTGAAAATTGATCCAATTTTCAATTTGAAAATTGAAAATTGGGTGTTTTCAATTTCAAAAGTCACAACACATTGTGCTTGTGTATTGATTGAGTGAGGATTTGCAATGTGAATTCGTTGGTTAAATATTTGTGCTTGATTATAAGTGAACTGCACATTAAGAAGAAATAACTTAATGGAATTTTAATTTGAAAATGGATGGTGTCAATAAGGTTGTCTTGTTTAAAAAGGATAATGCTGATGTTAAGAACAATATTGTTTTCCGCGTTCTTGGACTGTTGTCATTATTGTGGCATATTACTGATTGTGTTTACTGACTGATGTACTGAAATCACGCTAATTAAAAGTAGTGTACTAGCAAAGAAAAATGCTCCGATGGAACAAAAAAGATGAATATACTTGGAATTGTGGATTATTAGGATGTAAAAGGAGGGGACTAGGAAAAATCTACCTAAAGTCGGAAAATCTGCTAAAAATCACACTTTCTCTAAGCAACGCAAAAAATCGATGTATATTCTGCGGCCTCTAAAAAAGTGTCTTCTTTAAATAATGTTCGAAGTTTCAGATAAGAGTGTATAAACGTAATCTATCAAGGTTACTTTTTTAAATTGCTGGCACCTGATTGATAGAAAACTAAGAGGTATTGTATTTAAAGTTGTTTTATTTTGTTATGAGCATTATAGCTCTTCACCTAGGTAGTCGCGCCCCTTTCTCGTACTTTGCGTTTAAAAGTTCTGTATTTCAATTCAAGAAGTTTGTTAAATAAGCTAGGTGATTTAAAACTGTTACTAAATAGCAAACAGTTTGAAATAATACTTTGTTGTGAATCTTGGCTTTATCCTGAAATTCCAGATAGTCTACTTTGCAGTTCAAATAATTACCAAATTATTCGATGTGATCGGTTAAATAAACGTGGGGGTGGACTTATAGTTTTTGCTAATAATAATCTACATATTAAACACATCAAAATTCCTATCAATTTTCCTGCCTGTGAAATTTTAATTTTTGATTTATGCAATACTGATTTCAAAACTAGATTTATTCTAGCTTATCGTCCTCCTACTTATGATATTATGTATGCTGAAAGTCTTTGTAATTCTATTGAATGGGCTTCTAATGTACCTTATCCTTTATTAATTGTTGGTGATTTTAATCTTCCTAAAATTAATTGGGTCTCCAACACCTTTCCTTCTGATCCCATCAATACTTTATTTTATGACACCTTCTGTACAACTGGTTTGGAGCAACTAATCCGTAGTCCAACTCACGATAATAATATATTAGATTTGCTTTTTTCACTTAATCAAGCCATTAACGTGAAGATATCACCTCCTTTTTCTGTTAGTGATCATAATTCTATTGCTTTCGAAATTCAAGGGTACGAAGAGACAAATCACATGCCCTCTTGTTTAAATTTTCGAAAAGCCAATTACGAGTTAATTTCTATGCGATTAGCCACTGTTTCTTGGCCCGATTTATTTAATCAGTGTACTTCGGCAGATGATATGTATAATGTTTTTGTTTCAGTTCTTCAAACTATTAGTTCTGATCTAATACCTAAAAAAGTACATAGAAATTTTAAGAAAGTATTTCCTAAACACATCCGTAAGTTATATTTAAAAAAACTTAAATTATGGAAAAATTACAAAAAGTTCAAAACTCGAATAAATCGAACTATCTATTCTAGTTTCTGCAAATCTATAAAAAGAGAAACCAAAAATTTTTACGCTAAAGAAGAATTAGAAGTTTTAAAATCAGGCGATATCCGTAACTTTTACAATTTTGTTAATTCTCGTTTAAAAATCAGGAAAAGTTCATTTCCCCTGACTTTATCTAATGGTATTGAATTAGATGACGATCATGTAAAAGCTAATCATTTTAACTCTTATTTTGCCTCTGTTTTCACTGTTGATGATCAAAATCTTCCTGTTTTTCAGGCTCGTACTTTTTCTTCGTTAGCAGAAATGAATTTCGATGTAGACACCGTTTACAGAGCTATTCGCGAATCTAAACCAAGTACTGCATGTGGCCCTGATGGCCTATGCTCATTTTTTATTAAAAAACTAAGCTATTTGCTTTCTCCTCCTCTTGCTTCTATCTTTGAAACTTCTTTTCGATCAGGTTCAATTCCAAAATTGTGGTATCAAGCAAACGTAATTCCAGTTTTCAAAAATAAAGGTGATTCTGCTTGTGTAGAAAATTATCGTCCGATTTCGTTGTGTTGCTCTCCTTGTAAAATTATGGAAAAAATTGTTAATAAAAAGATTCTGGATTACTTAAATATAAATAATTTACTTTCTCCTCTCCAATTTGGATTTTTAAAAGGTCGATCATGTGAAATGCAATTGCTAAAGTGTAAAAACGAATGGGCAAAATTTATTGATAGAAAATCTACTGTAGATGTAATTTTTATCGACTTTAAAAAAGCTTTCGATTCTTTATCGCACACAAAATTACTTCATAAACTTTCTGCATATGGTCTAAATGGTTTTCTTTTCAACTGGCTTAAATCTTTTTTATCCTCTCGATCTCAGTGCGTTGTTGTTAATAGTTCTTTTTCAGATAGCTTTAATGTAACTAGCGGCGTCCCGCAAGGGAGCGTGATAGGGCCAACCCTTTTTCTGATTTACATTAATGATTTATGTGATAATATGAGTAGTCGTATTCGGTTATTTGCTGACGATGTTAAAATGTATAATTTGTCCTCTTCTAAAACTATACTTCAAAACGACCTTAATAAGCTTTATACATGGTCGCGTGAATGGCAGCTTCAGATATCTATTGATAAATGCTCAGTTTTGTACATGGGTTATAATAATCCTAAACATCAATATTTTATTGGAAATCAACTTTTACCTTCTGATTCTGACTGTGTCCGCGATTTAGGTGTTCTAATGTCTCAAAATTTGAAATTTCAGCAGCACTATCATGAAGTGATTAAAAAGCTTCTCAGCGATCCAGTCTGATACTGAAGTTATTCTTCTCTCGTGATCATAAAATTTTGTCTCGTGCTTTTGTTGTATATGTTCGTCCGCTTTTAGAGTACTGCTGTACCGTTTGGAGTCCTTATCGTATTCGAGATATTGATCGTATCGAGCGAGTTCAGCGCAAGTTTACCCGTTGTATTTTTGGTTTTAACAGTGGTTTGTCATATAATGATCGTTTAAAAGTCTGTCGTTAGAACGTCTCGAAATACGCCGTATTCGTTTTGCTTTATCCTTTTACTATCAGATTATTAATGGAAAATCACACATTCTCTGTGACGAGTTTTTCGCATTTAATCGCAACTATACTCGCTCTGTCAATAACCTTAAACTGACTGTTCCAGTAGCTCGTTCAGATATTCTCAAGTATGATTTCAGTCATAGATATGTGAATCTGTGGAATTCACTTCCAGTTGATGTTGTAAATTCACCTAGTTTAGAAATTTTTAAACGCAAACTAAATGCTTTTGATTTTTCTGTTCATCTGAAGGGGCACGTGTAAGTTTTCACGTTCGTGACTGCGTGTCCCGTTGCTGACGTTTTAGTCATATATCGTTTTATCATATCTTTGTATCGTACGCTGTGTCTTTATTTTTACCATGTCTTGTACGTTTTGCAATAAATCGTTGTTCTTGTTGTTGTTGTTGAGCCGATTGATTAGTGCACACAATCGTTTCGGGCATGCTAGTGTATCTACATTTAGTCTGTTTCAAGTCAACTTACGCGTTTCCTACTGTTTTAAACCAACCATGTCTTCAATTGTCTTCGATGTTTGCTATTTCATTCAATTGGCTTGGAAGACTGTTAGTTTACTTAATATCATTTCCCATAGCTACTGCATAGCTAACGTGCTGCTGTTTCAATCATTGTTATGGTTGAATATTTATTTTAATCTGTTGGCCGCAGAATATACATCGATTTTTTGCGTTGCTTAGAGAAAGTGTGATTTTTAGCAGATTTTCCGACTTTAGGTAGTAATACAACTACCTTGGGGGACAACACCACTGCCAACAGGCATGAAGTCAGAAAAAACTCCCTTAATACAAACACGCTGAAACCGACCATGTAAAAAGGAATTGGGCCAATCAAAAAGTAGACCTTTTATTCCATATTTAGGGAGCTTATATAAAAGCTTACAAAAGGGAATTTTATCAAAAGCTTTGGAAAAGTCGATGTAAATAACATCGACAGGAGTCCTATTGCTCAAAGATACCGTCCAGCTGTGTTTACATTTAAGTAGTTGTAATTCACAAGACTTAGATTTCAGAAAACCAAATTGATAAGAAGATAAGAGTCTGTTTGTAGTGAGAAAATCGATAATTTTTGAGTTTATCAAACTTTCCATGATTTTACTTGATGCGCAACAAATAGAAATCGGTCTGTAATTACTCACTAAGGCTGCGTCTCCTTTTTTTTGAAGACAGGAGTTACATTGGCCAATTTCCATAAATTAGGGATAGTGCTAGTTAAAAAAAGAAACGTTAAATATACTTGCAAATGGCTCAGCAAGATAATTTGAAAGTTTTTTTTCAAGAAAAATTACAGAGTCCATGTCCATCAGGATCAAAAAAAGAAGCTTTTATTCGATTTAAAACCAGTTGCACGTTCCAAGCGTCAGAAATGGTCTGCAATGCAGAACCAGTCATTGAATCTGGAAAAGAAAGATGATTATTATCAACAGAAAAAACAGAAGGAAAGTAGTTATTAAACAAATTAACCTTTTCTAAAGGATCAGAAACGATTTTGTAGCCATGAAGAAGAGGTGGAAGAGAGCGATGATTATTTAACCGATTACTGACAAATTTATAAAAAGATTTTAAACTTTTGTCAGAAAGTAGATTAATTTCTTCAGAAGCAGAGAAATTTTAATTTCAACATCCATGTTTTTGCAAAAAGATTTATATTTGATTTTTGTATCAGTCGAGTGATATAGTTTATGTTTCTTCCAAAGCATACGTTTCTTAGTTAACATTCTTTTAATTAGTTTGAGATATTTACGTTTCGTGGGCTTGGGGTGAGTTAAGGGGACAAAAGCGTAATTTAAAGAGTGAAGCACTCCGACAAACCAATTATACATACATATCATTTACATTAGAACAGGAATCAAAAAGATCAGGCCAAGACCCAGAGCATTAAAATCAGCTTTACGAAAGTTGTAAAAAGATGATCTAGGATTATTGACTGGCATCAAAAGACAATCAAATATAATTGAATTATGATCACTATTAGAAAACGGAATATCAACTTTTACGTTACATATTTGATCAGATGCAAAAAGAAGATCAAGTATATTGTTATCATGAGTATTTTCTGTTATTAACTGATGTAAACCAGTGCTCGAAAATGTGTCGAAAAATAGGGTATTAAGATTATCAGTAGGAAGCGAATTTATCCGCCAATTAATTTTTGGCAAATTAAAATCTCTTAAGAATACAAAAGGAAAAGCGAAGCCCATTCAATACATCTACATAAAATTTCAGCATAAGCTAGGTCAAATTGAAACCAAAATAAATCTGATCTTTCTATCAGAATCAAAGATATCAGTTATTAGAATTTTGGAAGCTTTAAAAGCGAGTGGCGGATTGATTTGAATAGCATGAAAAGAAGTTTTAAGGAATAAAGCTACACTCCCTCCAAATTTACAGTTACGATCGCAGCGAAAAATGCGATAATTTTTCCCAGGGCACAATAGTCCATCGGAAATATCAATATGGAGCCAACTTTCAGAAAAAATAGAGCATCAAAACTTTATTCATTCAGCAAAAGGTATAAATTACTAAGTTTTTTCAAAAGACTTCGAGCATTTGCATAAAAACATTAAAATTTTAAATAATCTTGGGGCGCGAATACCTAATGAGCGAGTCGAGGGCTATTTAAATTTACTTTTTGTTTACATTTAACACAATCGGCACAAAACTCAATATAAAGTCCTTGTTCACCTCGAGATTTACGATCATTTAGCCCCGTTGGCGTTTTCGTTGAAGAAATGAGAGGTCAGGACGACACCGTAGACGCGAAAGTGGGCCTTTAGATTGAACGCGTACTGTCTTATTTATCAACGAGATAAAACGATCCTTGCCTGAACCGGAGTCAGGCAAACTTTGACGAATTGAACGCAATTTTCGTGAATGGGACCATCACGAAAGACGCGAGTAATATCGGACGACACAAGATCATGACCATCAGAATGAGAGTCAATCAGAGATTTTACCTGGTCAATGTCATTGACACTGTTCGATAAAGGCAAATTAAATAAAACGGCATTGCACTTTTTAGAATCTTTAGAATCTTTTTCAATTGCGTCATTTATCATAGCAGATTCGTTTTTATCATAATCAGTAGTATGATTTCGTGAATGTTCGAGGCGATCAATTTTATTTTGTAAGTCAGCAAGCTGAGTAGCAAAATTATCTAAGCGTTGTTCGATATGCAAATATTTTTTCACAATCGGTCTACAGTGGAAACATTAGAAAGTGGAATGAGGCTTAGAGTAAGTTTCATAGTCGTGATCGTCAACTTTTAAACCAGAAGTATGACCCCAGTGTTCACAAAAATCACATAATAAAGCAGTATCGTCATCAGCGAATAACTTGTAGCAGATAACACATTCGGCAGAATTTTCATTCGGAGTGTTATGTACAGCAAAATTAGACATAGGTACCTACGCGATGGTGACCTGGCACTTAAACTGGTATCGACATTTTTCGAAGTGCAATTTCTTTTACCCATGGTAGAAATCAAAGAAACACATAGGCACAATTACAATATTGATCAAAATTAGTTAGAATGACGCATGGCGGTTCTTCAGCTCGATTAGTCGCTACCTCCTTTAACGTTGAAGTAACCTTTGTTTTCTTTCTAATGCCTACGCATTCTATCAGGAGCCACATTTTGAGAATGTATTTTTCAAAATCAGGAAAAACGTATTATATACGGGTACTATAAATTATAAAACTGTTACAGTCAGCGAACAGCTTAGTTTAAAAGCAGATTTATTGTTATAAACTTAATGAAGTTTTGCTATGTGCCCAATTAAAATTACTAGTATCTTTACTGTGATAGTGAAGTTGAAGAAGAAAGAATACAGATGTTTGAACAAGCTCTTTTCAAATTTTTTCCAATTTTTTTACAGAATACAGATTAGTGAATAAGCCCAACATACAATATTTATATGTGTTGCCTTTGCGTTTTAGCCCGCTTTTTTCCAACTTTCCTATAGTTTTTGCATTTTCTGTGTCCTTTCAACTATTTCGTCTCTTGTTATGCGTCTAAATCTTCTTTCTTATTTTTGAAACGCATTTTCCTATTATACGGACGATGTGTTTGTGGTGTGCTTTTGTCGGCTCGACACCACACGAGGGCGTGGGGCTTTTGTGGGTATGTACCCTCAGAAAAAAAAAGTAAAAGTTTATTGCAACAGCGAAAATACGTCATCAGAAAACATTAACGAAGAGAAAAATGTACAGTCGCGGAAAATGTAGAATACAGAATAAAGACATTAAAGCAATAATGCGAATACAGCTCGCACCAAGAAGAAACATTGCTGTGCAAGGTCATAAAGGCAGTGCTCTTACTTATGACTAAGGTTTATTCTCCATAGTTCATTTTTAGATTTTCTAATTTTAGCCTAAACATATTACTACTGGAAGCGTTTACCACTGATTCGGGAGCATATTCCAAACATTTATTATTCTGTGACTGAAAAAATATTTCTTCAAGTTAGATTTTAGAGCAGTGACTTTTAATTTTAATGTGTTGGTGGATCTAGTGTTGTTGTCTGATAATGTGAAGAAGTCATTTACATTAACATCAACTGCAGAATGAAACATTTTGTATACCATAGTTAAATCGTACAATAACCTTCTATTCTCTAGATATTCCAGATTCAATACCTGAAGTCGATCCTGATAAGACATGATGTTTGGATAACGGCACCCTAAGACACGTTTAGTAAAGTATCGTTGAACCTTTTCAATGTTACGAATATTTTGCTTTGTATGTGGTGACCAAACAGAGGTCGAATATTCTAAAAGAGGCCGTACATAAGTTTTATAGGCCATTGTGAGAAGTGTCAAATCCTTACTTTTGAAACAGCGAAAAATAAGTGACATGCGATGAAAGGCTTGCTTCACAAGTTTGCTTATGTGAGCAGTAAAATTTAGTTTTTCATCAATTAATATGCCTAAATCTTTTACAGGGGATTTTGAGGTTGAGACGGGGCTATTATTTATTGTGTAAACCATTCGAGAATTATTATGACCAAAATGAAGGACCTGACATTTTGGTAAGGATAAAGAAAGCTGCCAAAAATCTGACCATTCAGAAATTCGATTTATCAATTTTTGAAGATGGAAAAAGTGCTCAGACTTTGCATAAATCTTAATATCATCTGCAAAAATAAGCATGTTAGAATAATGATCAGTTAGTAAAGATGTAATGTCATTTATGTAGAACAGAAATAAGATTGGACCCAGGACGCTGCCCTGTGGTACACCACTAAAAACACAGGTCTCATTTGAGAAATTTTTAGCGATTCTAACTCTCTGAGTCCTATTACTAAGAAAGTTTTTAATCCATTTAAGTACGTAACCTTGAATACCGTATTTTGACAATTTGAGAACCAGTTTACTGTGAGAGATGGAATCAAACGCTTTTGCAAAATCCAAGTATATAGCGTCCATGGGCTCTTTATTGTCTACATTGTTAATTATCTTATTTAAATAGCACAAGAGTTGCAATTCACATGATTTTTTAGGAAGAAAACCAAACTGTTCAAACGAAATCAAGTTATTTCTTTTAGCATAATCCATTAACTGAGTTTTCAAGACTTTTTCAAGAATTCGGCAGCTAACACAAGTTAAAGAAATCGGACGATAATTAGAAGATAAAGATGCATCGCCTTTCTTTAAGACTGCAATTACAAAAGCAGTTTTCCAAATTTTGGGTAAGGTTCCAGACAGTAAGGATACTAGAAAAATTTTTTTCAAAGGAGTTTTCAAAGAATAAGCTAATTTTTTGAAAAGAATACTTGGAAGCCCATCAGGTCCACTTGAAGGTGAAGAACTCAAACCTTTTATAGCAGCTATAATATCGTCTTCCGTACACGAAATATGATCAATAATACTTTCTGTAAAGGGTGTAGGTAAATCAGGTAAAATGCCATTATCGAGGGTGAAAGCATCAGAGAATAAATTGTTAAGTAGATTAGCTTTTTTAGATTCGTCAAAAATGCATTTACCGTTTTCATCCTTTAGGGGTGGAGAACGCGTTTTATCCTGTAAACGTTTACCAACGTAACTGTAAAATTTCTTTACGTTTGACTTTTCAACGAGTTTTTGTTCGTTTTTACAGTAATGCTCATGAACAGCACTTTCTAAAGAAGCAGTAATTTGTTTGTATTCATGCTTTAATTGAGACGTTTTAAATTTTTTGAGCTTTCTCCACAAGTTTAACTTTTTTCGCTGTAATTTTTTTATGACTAGAGGGTATCTTTTTGGTGATTTGCTTTTGAAAGGGATAAATAGACATACACCTTCATTTATAATACACAGGAATTTTTTATAAAATTCATCTATATTTGTGCAGTCAAAGAAAGCTTCTTCCCAACTAATATAATCAAGGTAAGTGGCAAAATCAACGTAATTTCCACGATTAAAATCTCTAATTTTTTCAATATTTCTTGATTTCTCAAAATTTGTTAGAAATTTAAAATCAATCTGACTGTGATCACATGTGCCCATTAATGGTGGTAATACAGAAATATCAAAACATAAGCTCATGTTGTTAACAAAAATAAGGTCTAAAATGTTATCAGAACGAGTAGGCTCGGTAACTAATTGATAAAAATTATGACTAGTTACAGTAATCCAGAAAAGACGTGAGCTTTTGTCAGATGGAATTTTGGTTTCAGACCAATTAATTGACGGAAAGTTGAAATCACCTAGGAGCACAGTAGGATAGTTGTCTCGAAGACAATAATCAATGAGCTCACAAACCGTTTTTGTTTGGTTGAAGTCGTAATGAGGAGAACGATAAATTAATATTATTCTCAGAACAGTGTTTTTAAAAAAGAGATCTAGAACTAAGGATTCAGCCATGCTATATTCGTTTGGAAAACTAAAAATGCTAACTTTTATAGATTTTCTAACCAAAGCACAAACACCACCGCCTTTATAAGCTCTATCCTTTCGAAAAACTTGAAAGTCTGAATTATAGAAAACGCTACCATCGGGAGTATCTTTGTTGAGCCATGATTCGGTAATAAAAACAAAATCGTACCTTTCAAGAATCGAATCCAAAAATACAGTTTTATTGTTTATACTACGAACATTAATTAAAGTAGCCTTTAGAGAATTTACACAGCCTAATCCCTAGCAGTCAGCAATGTTCGATCTTGGTTTAAATGTAAGAGAATCAATTCTGCGTTTTTTAATACAATCGGCCTTGTAATCGATGTAATAACCTTCCTTATCAGGCAAATCATTATATTTTTCACGGAGCTCGCGGGCGCGTTGACGTTGTAGATAAGATAAATCAGGACGAGCACGTAAACCATCAGTTTTTAAGTACTTATTTATCATAGATATAAAATCTTTCTTAGCCTGAGGATTAGAACATATGACTTTCAAGAAACGCGGTTTGTTATTATATGCAGGACCATCTCTAAATACACGAATTATAGAATCAGTTTTCAAGTTAAGATATTCGTTACCATTTTCTGAAACTAATCTTCTTACTGCATCCAGATCGTCGTCCGTGTCGCCTAAGCCGAACAAGACTGCATTTGGTTTTTTCTGATTCGACTTCCAAAGCATCTTTCACAAAGAGCTGTAAATCAGGTCCTGGCGTGGGGACAGCAAAGTTCGGAGGTGGAAACGGAAAGGCTGGTTTCTTGGCTGTCTCGACCAGATTTGCAATCTTGTCTTCAAGGGCTAACAACCTTTGATCCGTGATAACAGCTTTGGCTGGTAAATCCTTCATCAGAAGTTCAAATGGTAGTGATTATTTGCAGTCAACTGCAGGTAATATAGCACACAATGTAAAATTATATGCAGTCAAAAACCAGCGGCCTAGACTGCAGGTAATATAGCACACAACGTGAAATTATATGCAGTCAAAAACCAGCGGCCTAGACTGCAGGCAATATAGCACTGGGCACACAATGTAAAATTATATGCAGTCAAAAACCAGCAGCCTAGACTGCAGTTAATATAACACAATGTGATATTATATGCAGTCAAGTTGAATGTTTATCGATATGGGAAGCTGGCGTTACGCTCGCATTTCAAACTGTAGTAGATGGTTTTAGATGTCACTTTTATTTGAGATGGTCTGGCAGCTTTGTTTCCTCAATAGGGAAAGTTTTTTTGCGCTGCTTGGGTAGCAGCTTCAATAGCTGCCCAGTCACCCATTAGTGCATTTTGATGTACCAGCGTAAGCTCTGGTCCTGCATGATAGATAGTGAGTAGTTGTTGCTGTTCTTGTCCTCATTCTGGGGAATTGTTTTATTTTAGTGGAAATAAAATGCTTCAAAGTTTTTTCGACAATGTGAAACAAGGATTCCGAAAAGTGTTTCTGGGAATGTTTCAGATTAGTCTCGGAAGCGGCGGGGGACTGACTGAGCTACGTAACCAATATCTTAGGCTTAGGCTTAGTCATGTGCATTCACATTGATTCCAGCGCATGGGCTAAACCTGAGATAAATGGAGCAAAAATTGTTGAGCAAGCGATGCGGCGGAGCAAGTTTTGCTCCATTTATGCCTTAGGTTTAGCCCATGTATGGCACCAGCCACACACTATTTTTCCAATTCATATTTATCTGCGGTATAATTTTATTTTTACTGAAGTATAACAATTCCCTAGTATGAGGACAACAACAGCAACAGCTACACAATATCTATCATGCTGGACCAGAGCTTACGCTGGCCCATCAAAATGCGCTAATGGGTGGATGGGCAGCTATTGAAGCTGCTCTACATATAATTTTACATTGTGTGCTATATTACCTGCAGTTGACTATAAATAATTACTGCCAGTTCAAATACCCTAGAAAATAAAATACTCCCCATAATTCAATTTATAATATAATAATATAATAATATTTATTAGCCAATTACTACCATAGAAAATGAATAAAAATTAAATGAAAAAGGATTTAACAAAAGATAATGTCGAAAGAACGAAAGAAAGTTTATCAGCATAGCATAGTAATGGTGAGACGTACAAGCGGATCGCGCTCATGTACGCCCCTTTGAAAACTCATCTAAAAAAAGTTTTAAAATCAAACCCGGGTCATTCCATGTCAAGTGACCCAACGCTCCCAGTCGACAATCTCCAATCTGCATGATATTTTGCACAGAAGTAGCCCCTGGTCTTAAACTAAACTGGGCTAAATATTAGATTCTAATATGCTTTTGTTCAAAGGTTATAGGCTTTGGTATACTGGGCCATCTTGCAATGATCACGCGCATGCTCCATAATCCCTCAACTTTTATTGCTTGTTTTTTCAGTTTGGATCGATGAAGAAGGATTAAATTAAAACTTGAATTGCAAATTGATGCCAAAGTTGGACAAAAAAATCAGTTTTTCAAATGAAGACCAACTTTAAGCACAAATTACGCAAGATGCTGGTATTTAAATCCATCAATATTTTTCCTAAGAGTAGTCTACATTAGTGTCTCTATGTGTGCTTAATTCCAAAAATTCAGGAGTTATGCTTCTGAAACCAGAGGATGGCAAAAATGCCAAAAAATTTATATGCAAATTTTACCCTATCTTCAGCAGCAAAAATCAGAATGTGGGTCATTTTTAATTTTTTCTTTTTTGTTTAATTTTGAAGAGCATTGTTTCTTCTACTTAATTCATTGTTTTTCATCTTGTGCCAGGGCCTTGTGGGTAGAAAAATAGCTCTTATTCTCAAGGTTACTCCTCGCACGCAATGCATATATTGTGAGAGAATGTGTACTTTGCCTAGATTTATATTGAGCTCGTAATACAATAAAGTAGTAATGTTTTACACCCTGAGAATAGCTTATTGTGCTTATTCACATGTGTTATCCTGATACTTCTAGTATTTAACTGTCCATCATGAAGTGATGCTAAATCTAGCCAGAAAATTTATGATGAAAAATGAAGTATTATTGATCAATTCCTATTGAAGATGTATCTCAGTCATACTTTGGCACACTTGTGGACTGAGTTACAAGTTAGGTAAAATGAGATTTCACAGTGGTTTCATGTGTGGTGATGTGTGGTGTTTATGTCAGTAAAACATTCTCTCCAATTGTTGGACACAACTTAGGTATCACACTGATGCAGCAAACTTGTTTTTTCTCCCTTGATAAAATGTGTGTTTTATTAAGGCGATTTATTAAAGTTATTACTTATAGAAGATTCTAATTTGCAGTCGAGTGGGCAAGTTATCATTGACAAAGATGCACATGAAGAATTAGGTGGCATAATGAGCGATTTTTGCCTAATTGGGCATTCAGGGAAGTCAGAGTGTCAAAGGTCATCATGTCATTATGGAGGAGAAAATATCCTTAAGCCAGTCTCTGATTTGTCTTCAGATCAGCAAGCAAAGTTGTTTCATCAAATAAAAGCTCAGTCCGCCTGCTCAACTGTGCTTGCTGATCTGGGGACAAATCAGAGACTGGCTTAAGAATATTTTCTCTATAATGGGATGATGACCTTTAACACTCTGACTTCCCTGAATGCCCAGTTCGGCAAATATCGCTCATTATGCCACTCAATTCTTCATGCGCATCTTTGTCACTGATAACTTGCCCACTCGACTGCAAATTAGAATCTTCCATAAGTAATCATTTTAATAAATCGCCTAAATAAAAAGCACATTTTATCAAGGGAGAAAAAGCAAGTTTGCTGCATCAGTGTGATACCTATGTTGTGTCCAACAATTGGAGAGAATGTTTTACTGACATAAACACCACACATCACCACATGAAACCACTGAAAATCTCATTTTACCTAATTTGTAACTCAGTCCACAAGTGTGCCAAAGTATGACTGAGGTACATCTTCAATAGGAATTGATCAATAATACTTCATTTTTCATCATAAATTTTCTGGCCAAATTTAGCATCACTTCATGATGGACGATTAAATACTAGAAGCATCAGGATAACACATGTGAATAAGCACAATAAGCCATTCTCAGGGTGTCAAACATTACTACTTTATTGTATTACAAGCTCAATATAAATCTAGGCAAAGTACACATTCTCTCACAATATATGCATTGCATGCGAGGAGTAACCTTGAGAATAAGAGCTATTTTTCTACCCACAAGGCCCAGGCACCAGATGAAAAACAATGAATTAAGTAGAAGAAACAATGTCTTCAAAATTAAACAAAAAAGAAAAAAATTAAAAATGACCCACATTCTGATTTTTGCTGCTGAAGATAGGGTAAAATTTGCATATAAATTTTTTTGGCATTTTGCCATCCTCTGGTTTCAGAAGCATGACTCCTGAATTTTTGGAATTAAGCACACATAGAGACACTAATGTTAGGAAAATTATTGATGGATTTAAATACCAGCATCTTGTGTAATTTGTGCTTAAAGTATGGTCTTCATTTGAAAAACTGATTTTTTTGCTCAACTTTGGCATAAATTTGCAATTCAAGTTTGATTTCAATTGCTTTTTTATTTGCACAACTAGATTTGGCACAAAAAGTTGTCCTAGTCAACTGAATTTAATCCTTCGTCGTCGATGCAAACTGAAAAAACAAGCAATAAAAGTTGAGGGATTATGGAGCATGCGCATGATCATTGCAAGATGGCTCAGCAGTGTTTTTTGTACAAGGTCCATTTGTACATGTACAAAGATGGTCCCTAAAAGTCTTTGTACATTTCGTACACACAAATTTTTGGGTACTATAATATGGTACAGTAGCGATTTTAGTGTGGCAAAAACAGAGTTGTTCGACCTTTGGTTACGTATTTTAGAAATTTCTTGGTTTCTGAGGGCAAAAATCAGTAATACAGTGGTCGCCATGAAAGATGACGCGCCATCACCCTCAGAATTATAATGAATGGCGCGTCGTGAGCGCCGCGTTACGTCCATCATGCGCCATCATCTCTTTTTCCTATTCAGCGCCATTAACCTCCATCATCCCGTTAATCTGGCGATGCGGACGGCGCAATTTAGCTATTAATAGCGCCAACAAGGAAGCGCGCACGTGAATGCTGGCGCGCTTCCTTCTTGTTGGTGCTTATTAATAGCTAAATTGCGCCATCCGCATCGCCAGATTAGGGATGATGGAGGTTAATGGCGCTGAATAGAAAAAGAGATGATGGCGCATGATGGACGTAACGCGGCGCTCGCGACGCACCATCCATTATAATTCTGAGGGTGATGGAGCGTCATCTTTCATGGCGACCACTGTAATTGTCTCAAAACGGCGCGAAGCACCAAAAAATTTGGCATTTTTCTTTTCAAAATGCAATTTCTGAAATTATAAAGATATATAGAACACACAATTGCTCATTTCGGTGCGGAGCGCCAAGAATTTTTGTGAATTTCGAACCTTTTTTGCAGTTTTTGTCTTCCAAAAAATCTTTGTACATGTACAAAGACAGTCCCCAAAAGTCTTTGTACATCGTAGAAAATCTTTGCCGAATACAAAAAAACCGTGTGGCCCAGTATACCAAAGCCTATAACTTTTGAACAAAAGCATATTAGAATCTAATATTTTGCCCAGTTTAGTTTAAGACCAGGGGCTACTTCTGTGCAAAATTTCATGCAGATTGGAGATGGTCAACTGGGAGCGTTGGGTCACTTGACATGGAATGACCCACCCTTAAACCGTTTAAAAGATCTACAATCAACAATACTTTGGGGCAAAGCATTCCAAATTCTAGCCGTCCTGTTTGCAAAGTCGTTTTCCCTACAGTCTAAATGGAATTTGCGGATATAAAGCTTTATATCACTTACTGATCTGGTACCCCTTCACATGCAAGTTCGAAAGAGTCTCCGAAGGAAAGTAACTGTCTCTCTATTATTCTGAAAGCAAAAGTAAGATCAAAATGAATACGCCGAGTTTCGAGTCTTTCAAGATTTAACAAACCCAACCATTCATTGTTTTCCTGGTCTGACGAAAATCAGTTAAGCATATCTCTCCCTAAATGTTCTGTGTTATATCTAGGGTACGCTAAACCTAAAGTTACATATCACCTAAACCACTTTTTGTTATCTGACGCAGGTTCCTCAATTCGAGATTCAGGTGTTTCCTGAACAACAAACTTGTCATCTAGTTGTCATTGTACTAATATATCAGCAAAAGCTTTGAAAATGAGTGCTTTGATTTTCAAATGTTTTGAATCACGTATCTAAAAATGCTGGTTCTTGCTTTTAAGAATTATATTCGGCCTATAATAGAGTATGTTCCAACTGTATGTAGCCCTATTTGCTTTCTGATATCAACAGGGTTGAACGGGCACAGTGAAAATTTGCTAAAAGGTTAATTGGATATATGCGACTTTCTTATGATGAAAGGCTAAGAACCTTAAATTTAGAGTGCTTGAACTCCGTAGAATCTATTTTAAGAAAAAGACAAAAAGTGTTTATTGTCCAGAAAAATACACGAAATTTGATAAAACGCAAATACATGATAAAATAGCGACTGAACAAAAGGACATTCAAAGATCACAGAAGTGATACAACTAGGTAAGTCCCAACAATAAATTTGTAAAATCAATTTGAACAAACAAATTTCGGGAGACTATTTGATCATGTAAGGAGTTCCAAATTTTTTGGTATCTTTGCAAAAAATCGTTGAGGTGAGCATTGGAACGGACAACTGGTAACGTATGTTTACGACTGTTTACAGATCGGGCAGTGCCTTGACTAAAAATGAAGAATTCATTAGCATCAATACATGATATACCATTAATAATTTGATACATTAGACATAGACATATGTGAAGACGACGAAGTTCTGAAGAAGGCAGGTTAAGAAGCTTTAGGCGTTCAAGATAGGATAAACTGAATAAATATAATAAATATAATGAATAAATATAATAAATATATAATAAATATAATTTTGATTCAATTGTTACGTATAATATTATTCACAATAATCTCTCACCTTCTGAAGATTTTCATAAGTTTTATGGTCCTTCGCGTACTAGGAATGCATTTGCAAATCAGATCTATTAAGAAAAATTTCGACTTGATTGTAAAAAGTATTGATTTGCTACTAGATCAGCTAGAATTTGGAACGATCTTCCACAATATATCCGAAGTTTTCCAAATGTTGAGATATTTAAGAGAAATTTGAAAAAGGTAGGTTTCGGGAATTTTCTGATGGGGCACACATGAGCGCAATCTATTTGCCTGTGTGTCCAGGACATTTCGCATTACACTATGCTATTTTATTTTCCTTGTGACTTTCTTTTACCCTTGTGTTCTTTCCGAATAAAGTATTAGTATTACTATTTGTATTGTAAGACAAGTCATCTTGTCGTCATAGTATTCTTTTCGTAAATCTATGCTGGACTTTTTCAATGCAGTTAATATCTTTAATCAAGTAAGGGCTCCAAACTACTGAACTGTACTCCAAAATGGGTCTTATTAGACATTAAAAGCTTTTACCATTAATTCAATATTCTTTGAGACAAAGCTTTTCTAGATCAGTGATGCAACTTGAGAAGCTTTAGATGCAATGTTTACACAATGAATGCTAGAAGATAGGTCATCACTAATGTACACTCCCAAATCCTTAATAGACCCTTTAGAAACAGTCAAATCTTGACAATCACTTGTACACGTACATACTTGTAATTCTGAAAGACAGATTTTCGTAAAGAATAAAACGAATTGAAAATTTTCGAATTTTTTCTTCTGAATTCTATAAAGCATGCCGAGAGACTCGAATATTTTTTCTTATTTTTGCTTACCTGCTTTAATAATCTCGAGGCATCTGACGTCAAAATTTTCGCAACTCCTACCCACCTGCTCCCCCATAAAATAATTTTAGATGCGAGCCTGCATTTGATAGTTAAATTAAATTTATTCAATTTAATTAATTGTTCAAATAAGGTTGTCCTAGTATATTTTTTATCCTAATGTTTGCTTATTTGCTCGTCTTACTGAGGTGGGTGTAAATTGTCTTTTTTTATAGAAACTATATACCTGTTTTAAATTATCGAAATCAAATAATGATTTCCAATGGAGTCAGTTGATCTCGAAAGTTCTGGTCAAAGTTTATTCCTCCGAGTTTTTCACAAATTTGAAGAAGGAAATTCCGAAGGTACCTTTAATAACGGCATAAACAATAGCTTTAAAACTTATTTAGTATAAATTGATTTTTCGCTACTTTGGTTTGCTTCACATAAAATTGTAAGAGAATATTAGATTTTAAGGTTTTTCAATATAATAACGATTTTATTTATTTTACTTTATTTATTTTATAGTGTTTATCATTTAGATATTTATCAATTTTCTTCTCTATTCAATTTTTTATTGCTGTTTATGACTTTCTTTTATTGTCATAAATTATTAATTATTGTTTCATATCAATTTTATCGCTTACTATTATTATTATTATCATCATCAATTTAATTGCTTATTATTATTCCACACTATACGCGTATTGTTTTTACCCTCAATCAGATTTCTTGAATTTTACGCGAGCAATGGCTATATTCGCTTTGTAAAGTTTGAAAAAGCTAGATCAGAGTAAAAATATGTGCAAAATTTCGCATGGACCTCTGGTTTCTGTATTGCCTTGGGCATCTATATAACGGCTCGAAATTTTGGATGAGGGCCCTGGGGTCATCCCATGTCAAGTGGATCAGTGGATCCCACTCAACCATCTCTAATTTTGCTGGAAAGGAAGTTCTGTGAAGTTTAAGCTTCAGGTCGCAAATATCTGAGACACAGCAGCTTTTTCCTTGGAGGTCCCACACACCCTGTGGCTTTGGCCGGAATGATGTTGCAAAGTTTAACATCTAACTCTTTATCCAGATTAGCTAAGACGCTGAAAGTTGACACGTTATAGTGTTTGCCATGAAACATGACGCACTATAATCGTCAGGTTTATATTAGATGATGCACTGCGAGCGCCGCGTTTCATCTATAATGTGCTATCATCTATTTTATATTGTTATAGGATATTTATCCGTCTCATGCCTTAATCTGGCAATGCGGACGGCATGACACAATTTAGCGCGCATGTGAATGCCGGGAAGCGCAAGTGCCTGAATATAGAACGGCATTCATGTGCACGCTTCCGGCATTCACTTGCGCGCTTCCGCATTCACGTGCGCGCTTCCGGCATTCACGTGCGCGCTTCTCTCTTGTTAGCACTATTAATAGCTAAATCGTGCAGTCCGCATAGCCAGATTAAGGGCATGATACAGATAAATATCCATTAATAATAAAAAAGAGATGATAGCGCATGATAGATGAAATGCGGCGCTCTCAACACATCATCTAATATAAATCTGACGATTATAGTGCGTCATGTTTCATGGCGAGCACTGTAGATCAGCTTTTTTTGGAGAACCCAAAAAAATAGTGCCAGCATTCACAAAATAATTCAGCAATCACAATTTAACCTCAGAGTGGCTTCAAAGTTAGACTGCGTGACGTGTGAGCCGTACTTTGACCGTGTCTAAGTCAAAAACGAAAATGGTTGGTGACTGCTAATTCCCAAAATAGATTAACTAACTGCAGGACACTGCATACTGTAGCACCAGGGGGCAATGGCTTGCACACTTGTTACAAGACGTGCTCACTAATATAATCTAAAACGTTTAAAAGCCTATTTCAAAGGCAAATATCTCAAAAAAGGTGGTCCTCCAATTCTTTTCGTTTTGGTATTATTGGAAAGAGCACATTTTTTTATCAGAATCATCTGGTTTCTTTTTGGTGTTCTCGGGGGTTAAAAATTCAAAAAAATCATTGAAACCTAAAAACAAATAGTGAATTAGCATATGTTATGCGTGTGGAAAAGCACAAATTTCAAGAACATTTTTCTTGCTTCAAACGAAAAAAACATAAACAGGATGCAAAATGATTCTTGTTGAAAAATGTGCTCTTTTCAATGGTACAAAAATAAATGGAATTGAAGGAAAAATGTTTGACTGTGAAAAAAAGTTAGATTTGGTTTCAAAGCCTTTTGCACCATATTAGAGGGCAAGTCTCTCTGCAAGTATACCAGCCGTTGCCCTGGGATTATACCAATGCAATGTATGTACTGTAATTGGTTAGTCTACTATACATAGAAGGAACCACTTGACAGCGGTTTTTGTTTTTGAATTATTTGATGTCAAAGTATGGCTCAAACTTCACGCGGTGTAGTCTTGAAGCCCTTTTAAGGTTAAATTGTGAATCGTGTATTGTTTTGTGAATGCTGCCACTATCCTTTTCGTGTTTTCTACGAAAAGTTGATCTAACGTGTCAAATTTCAGCAGTCATAGCTAATCTAGATAATGAGTTGGGAGATGTTAGACTTTGCAACACATTTCCAGCCGAAGTCAAGGCTGTTTAGGACTTTCATGGAAAAGGCTGCTGTGTCTGAGAAATTTGAGGCCTGAAGCTAAAACTTCACAGAATTTCCTTTCAGAACATAAATATATAAATCCATATCTATTTTCAGCGAAATTGGAGAGGGACAAGTGAGAACGATTTTTAAAACTGGTTCACTTGACATTTAATGATCCCCTGGCCGCTTTAGGAGGAGGGGTACATAACCTCAAATTTTTGGCCAAAATGGCCGAAGAATTGAATTTTTTTCCAAAATCACGGGTTCAGAAATTTTCTGACTTTGGGAGATGGGGGACGATTAAGTTTGGGTTGAGGGATCCCCCATCCTCTCCCGCTTTTCATGTATGGTGGTGAGATTTGTGCTGATTTAATCAGGTTTATTAACTTGCCAGCTACGCTAAAATGCATCCTTAATCATTAGATATGACTGTGATTGTATCGGAGTTTTAAATTCTTAAAGAGGCATGATGGTGTACATTTTGTAATTTTAAAAAAATTAGAGTTTTAATTCTTAATTTTTGAATATTTAAATACAAGTCATTAAATTTTTTAATTCTACAGTTTAATATACTTGTTTGCCTCCAGATACAGTTTACACCGAACCAAGTACATCGAATGATCAGGCTAATCTGTTTGATCGGTTTAAATCAATCGGTGCTCCCGATTTTAAAAATGATATCGATGCTTCGGACCAAATATCAAATCCTGCAATAATAGTGTGCAAAACTGAGGTATTTTCTGATTTTATTAGTGTTCAGCAGCACAAAAGAGCATGGGGTTTGGGGGGGGTATTACTCCCCCCTGAGCTTTGAAAAACTGATAGGTAAACAGCGATTTTGGTAAAGCACTGCTATGTATATAGCCTTTTTTGGGCTCCGAAAGTTAGCTATATAGCCTTTTTGAGCTCAGAAAACGGCTATAGTATCTTTTTGAGCTGAAATGCTATATAGTTGTCTTTTCTGAGTTTTAAAATGATATTTAGCTATTTTATCGATTCCAAAAAGAGCTAAATAATTATTTTTAGTCCAAAAAGGCTCTACAGCTATGTTTGTGAGTTCAAAAAGGCCACTTATTTGCTGAAAATGCTCAAAATCGATTTTTTTAAAAGCGATACCCACCATCATTTTTCGCTATAGAACCATTTTTTACGAAACACATTGCTATCTACCGATTTTCGGTTTCCACCCATTCCCTTCCAAAGTTTGATCTTGCGCGCCTATGTATGTTTAGCAGGCAAAAATAGCGTAAAATTTTTACGAACTATGGTCTTTGTAAAAATTTCATACAAAGGTGTGCATATCTAATTCTTTGATCAAATAATAATATTTAATGTATTAAAATTTAATGGGAAATCAACATAAATTTAAAAGCCAAATATTGTAATAATGTATTTAAAAAGTGATAATAATTTTGATAACTTTAATAATAATTCGATTTTTCGATTTAGGTACATATGTAGTGTAGCTTTTGAGCATTCTACAGTGCTCGCCATGAAACATGACGCACTATAATCGTCAGATTTATATTAGATGATGCGTCACGAGCGCCGCGTTTCTTCTCTAATTCGCTATCATCTCTTTTTTTATTAATATAGGATATTTATCTGTATCATGCCTTCAATCTGGCGATGCGGACGGCGCAATTTAGCTATTAATAGCGCCAACAAGAAGGAAGCGCGCATGTGAATGCCGGAAGCACGCACTTGCCTGAATATAGAACGGCATTCACGTGCGCGCTTCCGGCATTCACGTGCGCGCTACCCTCTTGTTGGCGCTATTAATAGCTAAATTGCGCTGTCCGCATCGCCAGATTAACGGCATGATATATAAATGTCCTATAATAATAAAAAAGAGATGATAGCGCATTATAGACGAAACGCGGCGCTTGCGGCGCATCATCTAATATAAATCTGATGATTATAGTGTGTCATGTTCCATGGCGAGCACTATGTAGTTTTGGGAATGTTTTCGTCTTCTATTGATGTTTTTAAATTTTTTAAACTTTTTACTAGCTTTTTCATTAAAGCAGAATGCACACGAAGCTTTTTTATCAGCAACTTTTATATTGCATTACAGTATGACGAACTATCATTAGTGTCTTAGACAATTATTTTAGGTTATCAATAATTGAGTAATTATACTTCTTGGGTCTCAAAATTTGGAAATTTTTCTTCGAAATAAAAAATTGAATAAATTTGAAAAACGAATGGAAAATGGAGGAATTAAAAAAATGACCTCTTTAGCCTAAATCGGACGACGAAATCGACGAATCCGCCGCTTTTCGTATAGACACGAGTGTAAAGAAAGTGACTATTAAAACCGAGGAACTAGAGTCCTCCCAAGTTTCGGACCAGGAACCTGGTCAGGCTCTCAGAGGTCAGTTTACACCTCCACACGACGATGACTCTTTGTGGTGTAAACTCCGGACCTGCGCTCCTTATAACTCGCAAGATGAAGAGCAATCAACGGGTTGCATTGATAATTCATCATTGCCTTCTTCACCACAGGTATTAATCATACGTGGGCAAGGTAGGGTTGGCCAGAGGGGGAGGGGGGCTGAAATCCCGCAATGGTCATGTAGTAAATTGTAATCACACATGCACAATGGGGGGTATGGGGGTATCCCCTAACACAACTTTGACAGGCATACCCCCTCGGGCCATTTGCGGACCAAAACGTATTGTTGGAATTATGAAGAGCGCCAAACGATGCCCAGCAGTATAATCTGAAGTATTTTTAGAGTAGTACTATGTCCATAGTCCATACATTCATTCAGGCACTTTTTGCCCATTAACTGTCCAAATTCATCATTTTCACTCCCCTTCCCCCTTAGGAAACTCGGTTTACCCCCTCCCAGAACTTTTGGCCGATTGAAGTTAGTCAATCTATGGGTTTCTGGCGGTAAAAAATACAACACTTTATCAATACAGCGCGAAGCTGCGTTAAATTTCGATATGTTTACCCTTCTCCGGGTAGAATTTTCGGCTTTTCCCCGCAATCAGATAAAAAGTTGCTTAGCAGTACTTTTCGTTTTTTCAAAATCGCCTGACAGTGCCAGATTATCCAAACCTTAATCAGGGTAATACCCCTCTCACCCCCGTGCCCATGTATGGTATTAATGCATACATGTTCTGAAGGGGCGTTTCTTCTCTCAAGGAAGATTACCCCCACGGAACTTACGATTTTCTGAAAGGTTCACAGACAACAGAGTTTTTTGTGCATTTTTTAGCCATCTGCTCGCTTAAAGTGTCAAATTTTGGGCGCCTAGCATCATTCTACTAAATTTTATATATTTTATCCCATTTATTCGAATTCGTTCGATATTTTATTTCGAAATTTTTTTATGTTCTTTCGTTCTAGAAAGATAGAGCATCGTCAGTAACGCCAATAAGTAATGTTTTGCACGTTTATCCGCCGTTTTGAGCCTAAAAAGGCCTTTCTGTAAGTGTGCTTAATCAAACATGTAATGGCTGAAAATTTTGGGTAGGGTCCTTGGCCATTTTTAGGTAAGGGAGGGTTAATGACTCCCAATTTTAGGCCAAAAAAAAGCCTGAAAACGGCCAAAAATATTTGATTTTTTATCAAAAATTGGAGGGGGGGGGTCAAAACTTTTCTTGCTTTGGAGGGATGGGCGGCCGACTTTGGTTGAGGGATCCCCTATCCCTCTCTTACATGTAATGTGCTCAGCATGTCTGTACATATGTATGTATTTATATGAATCGATTTAATGAGATGTTAAAAAGCGACTACTACTACAGTTTAGTTCTAAATTTTGTTGAGCCGGCGAATGTATTAAAAGTTTCACGAGTTGAGAAGAGAAGAAACGAAATTTTAGTAGTCGAAAAGCGCAGAAAAAAATTTTGCGTGGGAGTAAACTTTCAAAGTACGTTTTGACTTGGAAACGTAGTTTTTAAAGCTATTTTGGCGTTTATATCAGTTTTTGAGGTCATTTTGGCCCGAAAAAAACTATGATTTTGACCCCTTAGATTGGCTGATTCCCGCCCCTTTATATCACCCATGCTGTGCATCTATGGTGTAGACCACCTGGGCGTGGGGGGTATGCACACACCTGGGCGTGAAGGGGTTTGGGGGTATGCACCCCCCAGAAACCAAATTACCCCCCCCAGAATCGATTTTCGAAAATTTTTTTCGTTTTTTTTTCGCAATTTTTTGATTCAATGGATAGTGCTTGATGAGAAACGTCGAAAAATGGTGTTTTTATCGTCATACCACCATTTTTAAGACCATTTTTTGACCTTCAAAAAATCTTGCACCCCTTCAGAATTTTTTTGCTGCCCACGTATGGGTATGCACCCCCGAGAAACCAAAATACCCCAGAATTCAATTTTTGAATTTTTTTTTGTTTTTCGCAATTTTTTGATGCCAATGGATAGTGCTCGATGAGAAACGTTGAAAAATGGTGTTTTTCGCCATACCCTCACTTTTAAGGCTATGCTTGACCTTTGAAAAATATTGACCCCCAGAATTTTGATGCCGCTCACCTATGGTCTAGACCCCCTCCGATGAGCCCATGCGTGGCTGATATTAGCCTATCACAAAGCTACATTCTAAACTTAAAGTTGGAGCAAAACATTTGAAACCTAAATTTTGACATTTCACGTAAAGTTTAACTTATGCGCAATTTTCATCCTAGCATTTTTATCAACTTATGTACTGTATTAATAAATGGAAATGAGTTGAAACTTTCAAATAAATGGATTTTATTGTCATTTTAAATCGACAGTCGCTGTTTTTGTCCTGTTAAAGGTAGAATGCATCAAGACGTGTTCTTTGTGGGATTTGACCCTCCCAGAATGACAACTGACCTCCGCAAAATCGCTTCGACCCCCCTATACTTGTCGATTTTTGTAAAAGTTTAGAAAAGTATGCCTTTTTAGACCTTTTTAGCTAATTTTTTGGCTAAAGAATCTCGAATTTTCGGCGCTTCGCGCCAAATGCACATTTTTTACCATATTTTGTTCAATTTACCCAATTTTCTAATTTTTGAGATTTCTTTTACGTTTTCAATTCTAGAAAGGGCGAGCATTTGAAAAAAAAGTATGCCTTTTTAGACCTTTTTAGCTCATTTTTGGCTAAAAAATCTCGAATTTTCGGCGCTTCGCGCCATATACATTTTTTTACCATATTTTGTTCAATTTACCCAATTTTCTAATTTTTGAGATTTCTTTTACGTTTTCAATTCTGAAAGCGCGAGCATTGAAACGTCAAAAAACAACGTTTTTGACGTGTATCCATCGTTTTCAGCCCAAAAGGCACTTTTTTGAAAAATTTTTGGGCTCAACCAACCCCCCAAAATTCTCATGCTGTACATGTATGCTTCCAACTCCAAATTTTGTTTGGGCTGCTGTTAAGAATTAGTTAACCTTGGGATAAGCCTAAAGCGAATTTTGAATTAGTCGCATTTTGCTTTTGTTATAGCTTTTCAGAATAAAATTAATAATCTTATTGAGTGCGAATAGCTGTTGAAGATTGACTAAAAAAATAGGCGCTCATTCAATAATTTGAGGTCGACGCTAAAGACAGCCAAAAAGCTGGATTTTTGCAGAATTTTAATTTTTCCGCGTATTTAAAATTTATGTACCTATATATACATGTTCTTCTACGAAAAACTTGACTGTCTTCCCTCTCCCCCAATCCGTCAAAAACTGGGGATCCGACTTCCTCCCGATGACTGGGCAAAGCATGTTGTTTATTACGTGTCTCGTTCTTTTTGATCAACGAAAAGTAAAAAAGTACAAAAGTAAAATGCAAATAAAAATAAAAAGGAAAATTGAATACATGAAATATCTAAAAATAAAAATAAAAAGAAAAATGGGGTAAATTTTTTGGCATATTCTAGTGGTTCTGTCTGCCCCTATAAATCCCCCATTGAATTCGCTCGCTGGAAATGGAAAATAAATAATGAAAATAAAATAAAAATTTAGAAAAAAATAAGAAATACAGAAAATCCACTCGCAGACTCCATCATTAAATTCTTAAATTGTTTTCGGTTCTTAGCGATTTTTTAATTCCACAGGAATCATTGCCCTTTTCCCCCACCGTACACTTTTACATCTTTTTTTACCTTTTAGGCCCCCCTCCCACTAGACCCTCAAAATTTTTTTATGTCTTTATGATAGGTCCGCTTAATTGTGCCACTTAATCGCATTTCTCTTCCGGAAAATTTTTTAAACCCGGGGTAGTTTACAGTTTATTATGAATAAGTTTAAATAATTCACTTTACACTTCACATTTATTACTTTACACACTACGCTTTCTACTTTAAACCTAACGTTAAGACCGTTTCGAAGTTTGGGCTGGTGCACGTTACGCACGCGCACGCGACCTGGGCCGCTAGCGCTGTAAAAAGCGACGTCGTTCGTGGCGTCGCCAAAAGCGGCGGCGACGCCGGCGCCAAAGGCAAAATACACCGTTGCCGTTCGAGGCAGTCGCGCGACTCAAAAAACGACGACGCGGCGGAAAACGCGTCGAACAATAATAATAGACGGAAAAGAATTAAATACAAATTTGAATCAAATCATTCGCGCAAACGAAAAGTTTTGGCCAAAATGCGCAGTCGCGGCAAAACCGCCGTCGCGACGCGTCGCGCGATTCGTCGAACGACGCGACGGAGACGGCGTCGCCGTCGAAACCGTTGAACGCGGCGGCGACGCGATTTTCGGAGGCGGCGCGATTTTCGCTCGCGTCGCCGCCGCCAAAAATCGAGCTTATGAATGAAATTTCGTCGTTGGACGACGTTTTGCTGACTTGGCAGGCCAAAATACGTTTACAACAAGTTTGCGGTTTCGATGCGACGGACAACGTGGCAGTTGATGACGTCATCTTTGCGGTAAATTATGCAGGCGTGGGCTTAAAATTTTAATTTTTCTCCAAATTACGAAATTTCGATCTTAAAACTCGTCTTTTGGGCAAAAATTCGTCTTTTAGTAATTTTTTGATATTTTTTGTTTTTTTCATAGGTTAAAAATATTAATTTTTTAAATTTTAAGGTTTTTAAAACTTAAAATTCGGCTTTTTGCGCGAAAATTCGCGTTTTTAGTAATTTTTTATATTTTTTGTTTTTTCATAGGTTCAAAATATTAATTTTTTGAATTTTAAAGTTTTTAAAACCGTGAAATTCGGCTTTTGCGCGAAAATTCGCGTTTTTAGTAATTTTTTATATGTTTTTGTTTTTTCATAGGTTCAAAATATTAATTTTTTGAATTTTAAAGTTTTTAAAACCGTGAAATTCGGATTTTGCCGAAAATTCGCGTTTTTACGTACCTATTTTTGAAATTTTTAAGATTTTGAAATTATTAAAATTAAAAAAATCTTGAAATTTTATTTTGGGCAAAAATTAGCATCTCCAGATCCACTGTTTTTTTTTGTACGAGACAAAGATTTTGAGGCTTGTTCAAAGATTTTTGGAACGATCTTTGTTCTTAGTTAATTTGTTTATTGACCATAGGTATTAAAATTGGAGCTTAAATTTTTGAATTATTAAATTTTAATTTTGAAATTCGACTTTTGGACAAAATCAGCGTTTTTAGGCATTTCGTAGGTAATATTCTTTAATTTGTCACCAATTTATAATTTAAAAATTTTGAGAAATGTAGAAATATTGAATTTTTTGGGGCAAAAATTTGCGTCTTTTGTTCATTTGTCTGTTGGTCAATTGAGTATCTTAATTTTTCGAATTTTTAAGTCTTATAATTTGACGTGTGATGACGTTTGAGCGAAACCTCATTCTGGGGTGTATGAAAAAGTTTCTGGACTGGAAGGTTACAACGTCTCTGGGGGGGGGTGACAAAAACAACCCCCAACTCACAACTCATACGTGTAAGGGTTCAGGTGGGGTGGGGGTCCCCCGGCCATTTGAAGGATGGGCGAATAAATAACCTCTAAATTTTGTAAAGCACAGAAAAACGGCCAAAAAATTCAATTTTTCCTATAATCCGGAAAGGGGTCGAAAATTTTCTGGCTTTGGGGATTTGACGATTGGGTGGTGAGATCCCCCATCGCACCCTTCGCAAGCGTCTCCCTACCCCAAGATTATGTATGCTGCTGATCATACCTGGACGTGGGGGTTGGGGGTACGCACCCCCAGCAATCAAAATACCCCCAGAAACCAAAATACCCCTCCCAGAATTCAATTTTTGAATTTTTTTGTTTTTTTCTCAATTTTTTGATGCCTATGGATAGTGGTCGATGAGGAACGTTAGAAAATGGTGTTTTTCCGCCATATTATACACCATTTTTAAGGCCATTTTTCGACCTTCTAAAATCTTGCACTCCCCAGAATTTTTGTGACGCCCACCTATGCTGCTGATCCCCGCAAAATGCGTCTAACACAGAGGACTCCCTGGATAATCTTGACAAATCATTATTTTTTGAAAGTTTTTTGCGATCCTTCGGCTTAAAAGTTTAATTTCTCGGAAATACTGACTTTTTTTACCCTATTTTGTGCAATTTAAATGGATTTTTTCGATAATTTTTTGGTTTGCACATCAAAAGAAAGCTGGTGATGTGAAACGCCGAAATAGTGTTTTCGGTGGGAATCAATCATTTTTAAACTAAAAAAAGGAGTTTCAATAAATTTTAGGGGCTGGCTCTCAAAAGTCTAACGCTTTGCCTGTGTGATCTCATCTAGGAAAAAGTTTCGCCCCCTCTCAAAACATTTTCAGCGAATTTTTAAAAAAAATCACGAATTTGACTAGAAATATCGTAATTTTGACGTATTTTTTAACTTTAGTCATATCTACGCATATCTCCCATACCTGGGCGTGGGGGTTTTAAGGGGTATACACCCCCACCATAATACCCCTACAATTCAACTTTTGAGTTTTTTTTTGTTTTATTAGCAATTTTTGAGACCAATGAATAGTGCTCGATTAGAAACGTTGAAAAATGGTGTTTTTTTCGCCATACCACCATTTTTAAGACCATTTTTTGAACTCTGGAAAAATCTTGCACTCCCCCCCGCTCCAGAATTTCGTTGTCGCCCACCTTTGATGTCTCCCCCAAATCGATTCTTGTGAAAATTCGTTCAACATCGAAAACAGCCGAAAAACAAGACGAGTTTGAACCAGTTTGAGCCACTAAATAAAATTAATCGAGTTTGTAAAGTGCGGGCTGGGTTCTTATTTGTAATTCTATATTGTAATGTGGCTTGCTTTACGCCACATTACATTGTCGAATGAGACATCATTTTCACTGGTTCAAGATTAATTTTTTTGTAATTTAAATTTTTAAATATAGCAGAATCCTGGTCGAATTATGAGAAAAAATTAATTAATTATGAAAATTCTATGTATATGAAAATTTGAACTGATTCATACTTTAAAATCAATTCTCGCCTGTCATAAAGATAAAAAATTAAACATTAAAAATTTATTTTAAAATTTATAAAAAGAAAATTAAAGTTGAAAATTGGCGGAATCAATTAATTACAAGAATTAATTGTTAATTAATTTCATTATCACTTATTAAACAAAAATTAATCAAGTACGAAAATTTTACGTAAAAAATATGTGATTAATGTAGCTTTAAAAACCATTTTTTGTCCGATTATTATTAAAATAGAAGAAAAAATTGAATACGGTGGAATTCTGGCTCCAGTCTACACCCTCATTGTTTCAAGGGACATGATTTTCAATAGTTATTTAGGTGGAATTGGAGAATGTGCAGGAAAATGAAAAATATGTAGATTTTTCAATAATAATTTGAAAATCCGTTGAAATCTGGTTGAATTAGGACAATAAACTAATCAATTATAAAAACAGAAAAAAGAAAGTTCTAGCTGTATTATACAGTGCTCGCCACGAATGCTTACGTTTTAATATGCTCCATAGGATGATAGAGCTTGTTAAGGCTTATATGTTTAACACGTCGGTCGTGCGTTATCGTAAATAGGACCGACGTGTTAAAGATATAACCCTAACAAGCTGTAGAAGTTGATTGAAGCGTAAGCATTCATGGCGAGTAGTGTAGAGTACCACATATTTAGTATGTATGTAGATGCCATTATCACACAATAATAATTATAATTTGATTAATTAATTATTAATTTTATTTAAATGATTAATTTCATCAGATAAAACCTCATCGGAGAATAGAAGGCCCAAAAATACAATGTTTGGCGGTTTTTTCGCGATTTTGGCCCTTCAGCATATTAGTTTGCTGCATATATATGTATGGCGGTTCGAAATTTTGGGGGTCCCGGCCATTTTCAGGGTGGGGGTAAATCACCTCAAATTTTTGGCTAAAAACGGCCAATAAATTCGATTTTTTCCAAAAATCGGGGGATCACGAAATTTTCTGGCTTTGGGGGAATGGGGGGGACGTCTGACTTCGGGTGGGGGATCCTCTCAACCCCTGTTATAAGTACATATGCTTTGCTGTCCAAGTGTAGTAATTGCTTGTTGTGAATAATAAGTTTTTTGCTTCATTTAACAGGCCATCAACCGCATCAAATCTCTGAATAAACAAGTGAATATGGCTAAATTCCTCGCACACAGCATGATCAGTCATCAGAAAAAACTATTGCAAGGTTTTTTTTGATTATTGTTGTAGATGTATAACGTCGCCTGCAGAGTTATATATGCCTAATTTGTGAACATTAAATCTTGCGCGTTCCAGCCGATTTACTTAAGTGTATTAATAGCTCAAAATGTAACAGCCGTTGAAGTCAATTGTGCGCCAGTTTACACAACTAAAAATGTGTTAAGTGCGTGACCAATGCATTATGTACGGAAAGGTGCATGACCAATGCAATATGTACGGGAAAGCCACAGGGCTCAAGTGATTAAAAACGTTAAACGATAGGAGAACGACGTAATTTTCCAAATTAAGAAAAGTTAATGACGTATTTTTCAAATATGAATCTCCATCGACGTATTTTTCCAAAAAAGATTAATATAATTTTCAAAAGATGAGCCTCCTAGTTTGGAAAAAGCAATAAACAACTTCTAGTAGTGGTCACACATGGGCGTAGGGGGTTTGGGTGGTATGCACCCCCAGAAGTTGAAATACCCGGCAGAAATTAAAATACCCCTTTCCCCCTTAGAAAGAACTTTTTTTGCTTTAGCAATTTTTTGATGCCATTGGATAGTGTTTGACGAGAAACGTCAGAAAAATGGTGTTTTTCTGCCAGACAACCACTTTTAAGACAATTTTTTGACCTTTAAAAATTTTTCACCCCCCCCCCCCAGAAATTTTGTCACCCCTCCCCCAGAATTTTGGTGCTGCCCACCTATGGTAGTGATCCTCTTGGTTTGAAATTTAGCGTCGATATACCCAACTGTTTGAATTTTTATGTTAAACAAACATGAAAAACGCCAATAATGTTCAATTGAGCCCCAGCAAACAACAATCCAAACAATATTAATGTAATTTTCAAAATTTTGATTAACGTATTTTTCCAAAAGTTTGATTAACGTATTTTTCAAATCTTTGATTGATGCATGATTAACGTTAATTTTCAAGACATGGATTAACATTTTTTTCAAAACTGATTAATGTAATTTTTCAAAAAACGAGATTGACATATTTTTTCAAAGGATTTTGAAACAAACACATTGTCATAAACACCAATATAGCCTGCTTTCCAACTTTCTTATATACTGTAGCTGCTCAAAAGAGCGCCACCAATGAATATATCAGCACTACACATATGCGGATTTTGCTTTGCTGTGTAGTGCACTGCGCTGGCTAACTATACCGCATACAGTAGGGTTGCGAAAGGCTGATTTAGGTTAACAGGACCTACCTGAGGAGAGATGTGGGTTACCCTGAGTGGGAGGTGGTGACTCACTTATGTAGTTAAAACTAATATATCTCTAGGGACCAGCAGACCGATTAAATTGAAAATCTTGTGTATGGAACAGATATGTGCCAGCCACATGCATATGGTACCAGTACATTTCTAGGATGATTGACTCTAGATGAAGTGCTTCCTGAGAAGGGGGTGACTCTGAATCCACATGCATATGGTACCAGTATATCTCTAGGATGGTTGACTGGAGATAAAGTGCTTCCTGAGAAGCGGGTGACTCTGAATCCACATGCATATGGTACCAGTATATTTCTAGGATGATTGACTCTAGATGAAGTGCTTCCTGAGATGGGGTTGACTCTGAATAGACTTAAAATCTAAATGTTTTATGAAACACCTGTATGGTATTAAATGAGCTGAAATTCTGGATTTAGGACAAATATGTTGCAATCATATGGTAGGTAATTAGGTACTCATATAATATGAGTCACTTTAATCTGATCAGATTTTTTTTAATTCTGTTTGGCCGCCCAGACCATACCTCAGCACCGATCGTCCCATCTAGCTGACTAGAATCAAATTTTTGACAGATAATTTTTTACTATAGTCTGTCCCATTTCAAATGACATATTTTTGTTTTACGGCTTCTTACTGTAGCAGAATATTTTACAATCCAGGTTGTTGTGGCATTTTTCTTTGACACGCCACATGTTAAGCTAAGCACGTTCAACATCAATAAGAAGACTTGAAGCAACCAACCTCTAAGAGCCTAACTGAAGAAGCCATTTTTGCAGTCAATACCTGATACAGTAATAAGACTTGTCAAAAATGGGCCGCACGGAATGGACAGACTATAGTAGGAATTCCTGTAAGCTAACCAGATTTTAAAACTTACTCTAGACTGACATCACCACATTGCCGAACGTCCCATCTGGCCGACTGGACCTAAGTTTATATAAGAGAAAGCCTATGACTGTTATTATACCTTTGAGCCAATAAGATTTATGAAATATTCTTTGTCCGACCATACTATGTCACCAACCGTCTTATCTGGCTGACTAGATTCAAGTTTTTGTAACAGAATATTCAAGAGCAGTAGGAATCCCTCTAAGCTGACCAGTTCCTGAAATTTTGTTTGATCAACCCCACTACATCACTGACCATCCCATCTGGCCGACCAGAATCAAATTTAAATTTAAAAAATCTGAGCAGCTTACAGGGATTCCTGCTGCCATGATTTTTCTGTTATAAAACTTAGTCAAGTCGTTCAGATGGGACAGTCAATGATGTAGTGGTTGTCAGTCAGTCCAAAAACTTTTAAAGATCTCATTGGCTTTAAGGGATTCCTACTAATGATGAATTTTCCATCACAAAAATTTGAATCTAGTCAGTCAGATGGGATGGTTGGTGGTATGGTATGGTCGGTAAACCATATTTCAAAAATCTGGTTGACTTAAAGGTGATTATACCAATGATGGGCTTTATAGTCGGCCAGGCGGGACGGTCAGTGATGTCAGTCTGGAAAATTTCGAAAAATCTGGTTGCTTAAAAGGAATTCCTACTGATAATGAATTTTCATGTACAAAATTTGAATCTAGTCAGCTAGATGGGACAATTGCGTGATGTGGTGTGGTCAGGCATAAAATTTTTCTTAGAATCTGGTTGGCTCAGAGAAATACCCAATGGTGATGAATATTCTATTACAAAATTTGAACGTAGTTGGAAAGATGGAATGATGGGTGATATGGTATGGTCAGTCACACAAAATTTCAAAAATCTGTTTGGCATAAGGGGATGTCATAGGCTTTCTGTTATATAAAGTTTGGTCGAGTTGGCCAAGTGGGACTGTCGGCAATGTGGAGATGTTGGTCAAAAAATTTAAAAATCTGCTTGGCTTAAAGGGATTCTTACTATATGAGTACCTACCTACCTACCATGTGATTTAAACAGTTTTGTCCTAAATCCAGAATTTCAGCTCAATTGATACATACACTGGTTTTGTAAAACATTGTGATTTTGAGTCTAATCAGGGTCACCTCCTTCTCAGGAAGCACCCCATAAAGAGTAAATCATCCTAGAGATAAACAGGTACCATATGTACGCGTGTGGCTGTCATGTATCCTTCTCATACGCTAGATGTTTATGAAAGATATTTTAGTTTTAGCTGCATAACTGGGTCATCACCTCCCACTCACAGTCACCACACCTGGGCTTGAGGGTTTGGGGGTATGCACCACTTAAAAACCAAAATACCCCCAGAATTCGATGTTTGAAATTCTTTTTTTGTTTTTTTCGCAATTTTTTGATGCCATTGTATAGTGCTCAATGAGAAACATTGAAAAATGGTGTTTTATCGCCAAACCAACATTTTTAAGGCCATTTTTTGACCTTTGAAAAAAATCTTGCACCCCCTCAGAACTTTGGTGCTGCCCACCTATGTCAATCACCCCTGTCACCTCAATCAGGTACTGTTATCCCGAATCAGCCTTTCCCTAACCCCACTGCTGCAAAATCTGCATATGTGTAGTGTCAATGCATTAATCAAAGTTTTGAAAAGCTACAATAATATTGTTTGAATTGTTGTTACTGTTGGGACACAAATGATCCAAAAGTTGAAGAGTGTAAAGGACTATGTTCTTTTTCATACGTTTGTTTAGCATTAAAACTCAAGCAGGTGGGTATAGCAACGCAAGAAACCAAGAGGATCACTATATTGAAGTTTTTAACTTTTCATTTTCCATAATTTTAGTGTCAATGTAACT